>JAJDFG010001109.1:25000-47668 GCA_021039105.1 Scomber colias | reverse complement strand
TTCCCGTGACCAGAACAGAGGTTGGGTTTTTTTTTTATTTTTTTTTATTAACCAGAACGAGTGATTGGACTTAATTAAAACAAGAGGGAGTGCTTGGATGGATTTCTTACCCAATATTCCCACGCAAGTCATTGAACTTTCGTAAGAGCTCATCAAGTCTTTTTGCAAACAGATATATCTACTGTCTACTTTAGCATTTTGGAAATTAAAGGTACAATGTGTAGATTTTAGTGGCATCTAGTGGAACAGACTAAGGATTTGCATGAGCCTGTTTTTCATGGTTGGGTATTAATATTTTCTGCATGCCGACATTCACATTACTTTAAGTATTCATAACAAAAACAAGCTTTAACTGTGCAAACATAATTTAAATGATAATCAGCCTTCATTTCTTTACTGAAACACATTAGTTAAAAGAAAACAATCTTACAGGCACCCCTAAAACTATAAAAGCATGGATTTTTTTATTCTCCCCATCATAGGGGCGGCTGTGGCGGCCGTGGCTCAGGAGGTAGAGCGGTCGTCCTCCAATTGGAAGATTGGCAGTTCGATTCCTGGCTCCTCCAGTCCACGTGTCGATGTCACGTGTCAAGACACTTAACCCCAAATTGCTCCCGTTTGCTGTGCCAACGGTGTATGAATGAGAATGAATGGTTAAATTCCCCCTGATGAGCAGGTTGGCACCCTGCGTGGTAGCTCCTGCCATCAGTGTATGAATGGGTGAATGACATGTCATGTAAAGTGCTTTGAGTGGTCGTAAAGACTAGAAAGGCTCTATATTAGTACAGTCCATTTACCAAACAACGCTGAGCAGATCCTTTACAATCATGTTAGCAATGAGAGACGTAACGTTAACGACTTTCGCCACACTTTCGAGGAGCTGTTCCAAATGTTGACGTACTAGTTTGGTGATTAGCGTCAGGTCCGTCTCCCTCAGTAACCGTCACAGCAGACAGCAGCTTTTTGGCCATGTGAAACCACCGTAGCTCAACTCTGCTCCACATATTTCACACCTGACAAGATTATCCTTTACTTTCTGTGAGTTTGTCAACGCTTGACTTTTGTGTGGCTTCGTCTGCATCATGTTCCCTCCAGTCAGCTAGCTAGCATGCTAACTTACTACCGAGTCAAAGTAGCCGAGGGCAGCAGTAAAAATTCACTCCGTCAGGTTTACAGAAGCTTAGAGCTCCTCCTAGTGGCTGAAAATGACTATTGCTCTTCAGTAGCTGTTAATGAACCCTTCATACTCGACTACACAGCTCAACTCTTCATTAAAGTAAAAAAACAAAAAAAAAACAAATGACCACAGCACAAAGGTTGAAGTTGGTTTCGGTGAGTGATTATTCGGTTTTAATGACAAATCCCTAGAACAGACTCGGCAGAAATTGAATATAATACAAATAATTATGTTTTAATTGGTGTGTAATCACCAGAAAATAAGAAAAGTTATCTTTAGCCCTTCATATCTACATAAGGAGTGGGTCTCTTTCCATGTTGGCCGCCATGTTGCACTGCAATGTTTCTACAGTAGCCCAGTCCTCACCACTAGATGTCACTAAATCCTCCACACTGGTCCTTTAAATATAATAATCTTAAAAGATTACAGCTTTAATGCATTTTAATCCAGTCAAATTGAAGAATGAGCAGCCCTCCAAACTAAGAACAAGACATTCATAAAACTTTATCATTGTTCTCATTAGACTGAAAAATCTTAAATCTTGATAGTATTTAATGATTTATTCATTTCCAACTCCCCAAAAAAGCTGTAAACCTATTTTAAGAAAGCCTAAAAGCTGTTAATCACGCTTTCAAAAGTACAACTATGTTTAAATTTTGTTGCATTAGTAATTTAGTTTGAATTGACGCCACATTTTTCATCTCACACGGGCAGATCGAGACATTTTCATGATAGTCTCTCTTAAAGTGAGCCGGACACCTCCGAAAATAATATACATTCAACCTGCAGAACCTCCTTTTTCTTGAATTTGGGCACATGAATCATTTTCCATAAATTTTCCGGTGGCTGCAGTAATCCTTTTTCTTTAAATGCAGCAGCTCTGAACTGACGGAGCAGACACAGCAGAGTTCATTTGAAGAGATGATTTAAAGAAATGAGTCGTCAGCCGTGTGGGAAAAAGAAACCTGACTGCTGCAGCTCCTCCTGTAATACAGACGATGTTACCTGTCAGTCTTTCAGGATATTTTCAAAGTAGGAAAAAAAAAAACCACAAGGTAGCCAGAAACTGTTTCACCTGCATCATCTTATTTGTCTACTATCAAATTTGGCTCTGTATAAAAGCTGAATCAGTCCTTGAAGCCTCTCTAAAGTCATATGAAGCTCTCATTACAAGCGTTTGATACTAAGAAGTCGAAAACGCTCAGCTCAGCTACACTTAACAATATCGTCCTATAACATTTTATTGAATTTGAATCTCTTATCAGATCTCATTAGGTTTACCTGTCAAACACATGCGAGCTACGAGGCTAAAATAACTACAACTCCGACTACTTCTTATGGCTGAGAAGGCAGAAACATGACAGTCTCATTAACATTCGCAACCTTGAAGCTATAACCTGAAAGTGAGATGGGAAGTCTATTACGTGAAATGTTAATGAAATGTAGCCGAGGCAGTGAATTAACAGCTGTTATATAGACTTCTTGTGCTTCACCTGCTACTTTCTCTAAATACTGAACCTCCTGATTTAGAAGTGTGAAGCTAATCAGAGACTAGAAATCTAACCTGTAATAGCCTGTAGTTCTTTCTTACTCCCTCAGCTACGTCACTGTGGATGTCAAATTTTGCATTTATACCCCAGAGCAGAGGTGTCAAACTCATTTTCATTCAAGGGCCACATACAGACCAATTTGATCTCATGTGGGCCAAATCATTAAAAAGATGGAAGGAAGGAAGGAAGGAAGGAAGGAAAGACAGGCAAAAGGAAGGAGGGAAGAAGGAAAGACAGATGGAAGGAAAGAAAGAAGGAAGGAAGAACAGAAGGAAGAAAGGTAGGAAGGACAGAAGGAAGAAAGGAAGGAAGGACAGAAGGAAGAAAGGGAGGAAGGACAAAAGGAAGAAAGAAAGGAAGGAAGGACAGAAGGAAGAAAGGGAGGAAGGACAGATGGAAGAAATGAAGGAAGGACAGAAGGAAAGAAAGAAGGAAGGAAGAACAGAAGGAAGAAAGGTAGGAAGGACAGAAGGAAGAAAGGGAGGAAGGACAGAAGGAAGAAAGGAAGGAAGGAAGGACAGAAGGAAGAAAGGGAGGAAGGACAGAAGGAAGAAAGAAAGGAAGGAAGGACAGAAGGAAGAAAGGGAGGAAGGACAGATGGAAGAAAGGAAGGAAGGACAGAAGGAAGAAAGGAAGGAAGGACAGAAGGAAGAAAGGGAGGAAGGACAGAAGGAAGAAAGAAAGGAAGGAAGGACAGAAGGAAGAAAGAAAGGAAGGAAGGACAGAAGGAAGAAAGGGAGGAAGGACAGATGGAAGGAAAGAAGGAAGGACAGAAGGAAGAAAGGGAGGAAGGACAGATGGAAGGAAAGAAGGAAAGAAGAAAGGGAGGACAGACAGAAGGAAAAAAGGTAGGAAGGACAGATGGAAGGAAGGAAAAGAATACAGGAAGGAAAGTGGGCCGGATTGCACCCCTCAGCGGGCCGGTTCTAGCCCACGGGCCGCATGTTTGACACCCCTGCCCTAGAGACACAGAATAATATGATAACATCAGCATCCTTTATTCAGATAGTTAGAGATAAAGAGGTTAAAAATGGGTAAAATGGTCCTTTAAGTCACAAAGCATTTCCAGAGAAGGATCAGATTTTGTCTCTTGACTGAGGCTCAAACAATATTCCTGCTAACGCTTCTGTTTTTTTTTGTTGTTGTCTTCTTCTTCTTCTTTTTTTTAGAAACTGTCTGCCCAGACCACAAAAATCGTTACGTGTAAGAGCTCAGCATTCATCACCTGATGTAAGTGCCTCCCCAGTTTCAGATTTCCTCCCACTCTGGTGAGTGACTCATCTTTCTATTGAAACCCTTCCACACACACACATTCTTGTTTTTATATCATTGTGAGGACACACGTTGACGTAATGTATTCTCAACTCATTACCTTAACCATCACAACTAAAGGCTTAAACTGAAGTCTAACTATAACCTTAAAATCAATTCTTAACTATTCAAATTGGACTTTAAAATTGTGACGTCCTCACAGTGCTTGTTGGTCCTCTCAAGGATAGAAAAAACCTGCGCACACACACACACACATATACTTGTTTTTATATCATTGTGAGGACACACATTGACGTAATGTATTCTCAACTCATTACCTTCACCATCACAACTAAATGCTTAAACTGAAGTCTAACCATAACCTTAAAATCAATTCTTAACTATTCAAATTGGACTTTAAAATTGTGACGTCCTCACAGTGCTTGTTGGTCCTCTCAAGGATAGAAAAACCTGCGCGCGCACACACACACACACCAGGAGACACCTAATATCTCTGAAAACAACGCATCCAGGAAAGTGACATAACTGCACAGGTGTGAAATGATCCGGCAGCACCAGGAGAAACCGTATCCGATATTTATCTGATCAAAGCATTGACGGTCATGGAGGGTCAGGATGTTTTCTTTTATCATGAACAGTTCAGGCTGAGTTCACTATTACATAAAAGCCAGTTAATACATCCTTTTTTATCATTTCTATTTACTTCCTGTCACTCGCTGTGAAAGCACGTCCTGGATGAGGAAGAGCTGATTTGTTAGGTTAAAATGAGGCGTTATCGCTGTAAAGCCTCCTCAATTTAGTCCTAAAATATAAATAAGGCAGCAGCTGTCTGGAGGAAGATTGTCAGGGAGCTGGAAGATTCTGGTTAATTTGTCCTTTTCAGTAAATAAAAATCAAAATATCACAATATACCTTTGGTCTCAGGTCATTCGAGACAAGTTACAAGTCTCAATTTCGTAAGACCGAATGTTAAGTATCTGAAGGCAATACAAATCATAATACGTACGTCCAAAATAATTCAACAGAAGTCCAAGTCAAGTCTCGAGTCTTTAGAGTCAAGTTCAGGTCAATTCTCGTGTCGAGGTCAAGTCATTAAAAACAAGTCGAAACAAAGTCAGACTAGACTTTGGTCTCAGGTCATTCGAGATAAGTCCAAGTCAAGTTTTTGAGACTCAAGTACTCTAAAAGCACAGAAATTCAAATCATAATACAAGTCCCAAGTCTTTACAGTCAAGTCCCAGGTCAGTCCTCATGTTTAAGTCAAAAATAAAGTCTACAGTCAAAGTAAATCGAGACTAGTACGAGTAGAAGTACGAGATTTAAGACAAGGTATGAGTCTCAAGTCTCTGTGGAAACTACAAGTCACATGTTAAAGTCAATTGAGTCTAAGTAAAGTCTCAAGTCTTTAGAGTCAAGTTCAGGTCAATGCTCATGTCGAGGTCAAGTCATTAAAAACAAGCGGAAACAAAGTCTTTAGTCAGCGTCAATACAGACTAGTCTAACTTTGGTCTCAGGTCATTCGAGATAAGTCTAAGTCAAGTTTTTGAGACTCAAGTACTCTCAAAGCTCTAAGCACAGAAATTCAAATCATAATACAAGTCCCAGGACAGTCCAAGTATATCAAGTATATCGAGACTAGGCGGCTGTGGCTAAGGAGGTAGAGCGGTCGTCCCTCCAATTGGTTCAATTCCCGGCTCCTTCAGTCTCCCGTTGCTACGCCAACAATGTGTGAATGAGAATGAATGAATGAATTCCCCTGATTGAGCAGGCTCCTGTGTGGCAGCCCCTGCCATCAGTGTGTGAATGAGATGTAATGTAAAGTGCTTTTGAGTGGTTGTAAAGACTAGAAAGACGCTATGTAAGTACAGTCCATTTACCATTTACTAGTATGAGTAGAAGTACGAGATTTGAGTCTCAAGTCCTTGTGGACAATACAAGTCAAAATAAGTCAGAGTTGGTCCAGACCAGTCTAACCCTAACCCTAAACTTCAAGTCAAGTATGAAGTTATAAGACCGAGTCTCTTAAGTAATTCTACAGAAGTCCAAGTTAAGCCTCAAGTCTTTACAGTCAAGTCAAGATTAATCCTCATGTTTAAATCAAGTTTCAATTCATCTGACAAGTCAAAAGAAATCTACAGTCAAAGTAAATTTAGTTTAACTCAGAGTTCAGGTGAAAAATCAACATATAAATAAAAATACAACCTGAAAACCTTCCTGTCTTCAAACTGTCTTCAAACCTTTTATGAGAATAACAGCCTTCTCTAAGCGTCTGAAAATCATATTTACAGACGAGCGTGGAAACTGCTGTGACATTATTTCTCTACAGACTCAGAAGACAAAAAGGAGACAACATCTGTTGTTTAGTTTTTTCTCATTTAGTGAATCTTTACTGTAGCAGCAAATTCACACAACAACATTATGCAGATGTAACATCATGAATCGTAGCAGCAGCTCAGAGGCGAAACCGTGACGCCTCATTAAATACTGTTGTGTCACAACACAGTGAAAAGGCCACAATCTTCTTCTTCTTCTTCTTCTTCTTCTTTCACCTCACCAAAGATCAGTTTTCCAAAATACACACACACACACAAGAAAAAAAAAAATCATAAAAGCTTAAATAGAAAATAGATCTTCTCTCCTATTTCGTCTTTCAAAAATCGTAAAATATATCTCAGAGGAAGTATTTACATCCTGACTTTTTAAACCTCATAAATCAAAAATGACACAGTTTCATAAATTAGTAATAATAATAAATGAATCAATTCAATCCATCAAAAAAAAAAAGAAAAAAAGAAAAAAGAAAGAAAGAAAACTCAAAAACCCAACTTAAAAGCAAAATAAAAACACATTTTGTATTCTAACCACCTCCAATGAAATTAAAATATCACTTTTATTTCTCTTTTCTCTCTCTTTTAAATTCAATCATTCAACCTCTCAGTCCGCACCTCCACATAACCTGGAATTGCTTGAATATAATAGTTCAAAAAAAGGCAACATCATTGTAATACTTTGGCTTCAGTAGAGCAGACAAGCCGTCTCCTCCACCGATCAGCTAAGGCATTAATCATCAGAAATGACAGAAAAATACTAATAATGATGATTTTTTTTTTTTTTGTCACAACATCACGCTACCTGATTTGTTAGATGCTTATTTGTTTTAAGACAGAAGTAGGTGTAAAGAAGAAGTCACATACTGTTTAAGTACTCGAGTGTTATGAATACAAAGTGCAAGTTTAAGGATTATAGGTTTTTGTTTGGCTTCTTTCTCTCTCTCTCTTTCTTTCTTTTTTTTTTTTTTTTTTTTTTTGCTACATTAAAACTTGCTTAATACCGCTTTTATTCTGAAGGGACAAGGCAAGTTTCAGCAGGCTAGTGTTTTTTTTTATGTTGTCAGTGTTTCTATAATATAACTATTGATTCAGCTGCATTTAACCCTCCTGTTGTCCTCGAGGAAAGGAGGGAAGGGAGGAAGAAGGAAGGGAGGAAGAAGGAGGGAAGGAAGGGGAGGAAGGAAAGGAGAGAATGGAGGAAGGAAAGGAGGGAGGGAGGAAGAAGGAAGGAATCAAGGGAGGAAGAATGAAGGGAAGGAGGGAGGAAGGAAAGGAGGGAGGAAGGAGGAAGGAAGAAGGAAGGAATCAAGGGAGGAAGAATGAAGGAAAGGAAAGAATGAAGGAAAGGAGCTAGGAAGGAAGGGAGGAAGAAGGAAGAAAAGGAGGGCGGAGGGAAGGAAGGGAGGGAGGGAGGGAAGGGAGGGAAGGGAGGGAGGGAGGGAGGGAGGAAAGAAGGAAGGGGAGGGAGGGAGGAAGGAAAGGAGGGAAGGAGGACAGAGGAAAGAAGGAAGGTAATGGGGAGGAAAGAAGGAGACAAGGAGGGAGGGAGGAAGGACGGACGGACGGAAGGAAGGAAAGAAAGGAGGAAGGAAAGGAACAATCAAAACAGACGGGGTCAATTTGACCCAGGAGGACGACAGGAAGGTTAAGTTACTATTTCAGTGTAATATAATCATTTAAATTTAAAAAGTTATTTTTTGTCTATTTTTGCCAAATTAATATAATACTTTCTTTTTTTCTCTCCTACCTTTGGTTTTGTAATATTGCAGCTTTGTGTCGCCTTTAACCCGCATTAATTTAGATATTTACTCGTATCGCTCATTTTCCACTTCAGCATCTCTGTCAGTTATACAAGCAGCGTCCTCTCTCCCAGTTCAGTCCCAGTTTGGACCAGTTTGGACCAGTTGTGTGATATCTCTCTCACATTTTCTTCCTGATGGGATTCTTCTCCTTCCTGCCGTTCAGCTGCAGACATTTTGCATCCCCCCGCCCCAGTAGTAAATGTTTAAATTCAGATAGGGGATGCAGAATGGTTCGTACCAGTTATATAAAGGGAAGTGATTCAGAGGAAGACCGCTGCTAGAATCCGTCATCGTAATCTCCATCAGAGCCGTAATCTGAAAAGCAAGACACAGAATAAAAAGGTTAAATAACATGAATAAAGTATCAATTAAAGGCAGTTAACTCCCTTCAAATTAAAACAGCATTAAAATGTCAAATATCAAGTTCCATTTTTCAGATATGTTCCATTTTTTGCTGATTCCACAACATATTTAGACAACATTTTTTTAATCAGGATTATATTAAAAGTGCTCAGTGCTGGGGCGGTATGACCACAAATGTATATGACGGTATTTTTCAAAATAAAAGCGGTTTCAAGGTATATGACGGTATTTTTTTTTCATGCATAATCAGCTGTTCACAACATCTTCTACTGGTTGAGAGAGGAACACTACTCTACTGCAGTAGATTAATTTAGGATGGACATTTATTATTCTAACATGTAACTAAATACATTGTGTAAATCAGGAGTTATTTATTACTGTGTTTTATTACAGTTTTTTCTCTTTATTTAATTTAATTTTACTCCAATTGATTTAATTTTCCTTTTCTGTGTGTTGTAAATGTTTTGAAGAAGTTTGAAGTTGCCTGTTAAGTTCAATTAAACTCAATGAAACACAAATTTATTGAGATATTTTGTTTTTTTTTTTCAGTGTAAAGTATCAAAGTATCAGCTTTTATATTGGATCAGCTGTTTTTCTAATTAATACTCAGTTTTCACCTTCTTCCTTCCTCCCTCTCTCCTTTCCATCCTTCTTCCTCCCTTCCTTCCTCCCTCCTTCCATCCTTCTTCCTCCCTGCTTTTCCTTCATCCCTCCTTTCCATCCTTCTTCCTCCCTCATTTCCTTCCTTCCTTCCTTTCCTTCCTCCTCCCTTCCTTCCTTCATCCCTCCTTTCCTTCCTTCTTCCTCCCTTCCTTCCTCCCTCCCTCCTTTCCTTCCTTCTTCCTCCCTTCCTTCCTTCCTCCCTCCCTCCCTCCTTTCCTTCCTTCCCTCCCTCCTGTCCTTCCTTCCCTCCTTCCTGTCCTTCCTTCTTCCTCCCTTCCTTCCTTGACTCGAGGACAACAGGAGGGTTAAAGAGAAAAGTAAACACACTGAGCGTCTAGAAATAATAAAAAGAGAGACTGAGTGTGACTTCATGAGGAGCATCAACAGTTCACAGCAGTAAAACGTTAAATCGTCCCGTCAGTCGCTCTGCAGGAGGAACAACGAGACCCTCCATCAACTGCACGACTGTCCCCGAGTCTGCAGAGGTGCTGACCTTTGACCTTTGGGGGGGGGGGGCACGGGTATAAACAAGAGCTTCCCTACAGGAATCAATTAAAGTAGCTGAAGTTCGGATTTTTTTTTTTTTACTGCGGCAGAGTCCGAGACGTTAAAAGTTTAACAGCGGAGACGTAAAGAAAAGTGAAGAAATGTAATCTGAGCTCATTAAAAGGTAGCAGGAGTCCGAGCTGTGACCCGCAGAGGCAGATTCATTAAAAAGACGGAGCAGTGACAAAGCAGCGAGTGTGAACTAAAGCGTGATGAGAAACGAGTCAGCGAGTCCGACGAGACGTTTTTATGTTAAATAAAAGAATCTGACAAATATTATTTTAACCAAGATATCATTAAAATAAACTTCTGTGGAGATTTTTGACTATTTAATGAGACGAGGGCAGCAGCTTGACTCAGTCTGTCTTGTTTTAGAAGAAAATTAAACAGCAATTTTGATAATTGGTTAATTATTTTAAATCTTTTACTGAACAAAAAAAAGCACTTAGCAGCTATCAGCTCCTCTTAATGTCAGTTTTATAACCTCAACCAGAGTCTAAATCATTATTTTTTAATACTTTATAATTTAACAGTTTAAACAGTATTAACATGATATTAAGAGACTGACTGATTCTCTTCCTCACATCATTATAAACTGAATTTCTTTAAAAGATATAATAAGCAATTTGAATACTTACACACTAAACACTTACTTACTTATAGGCTTTATTATATAGTGGAGATATTATACACTTATTCAGACATTAAAATAAAACAGTGGAGGGAAAATGTTGAGCACTGTGTAGTAAACAGGAAGTGATTTTGGACACAGACACTGTAGCTTAAAGAAAATACTTCTGATTTAACATATTTTACTAAGTACTAGTAGTGACCGAAAGAACAAGATCGCGGGTACAAGCGGCCGAAATGAGCTTCCTCCGCAGGGTGGCTGGGCTCTCCCTTAGAGATAGGGTGAGAAGCTCAGTTATCCGGAGGGAGCTCGGAGTAGACCCGCTGCTCCTCCGCATCGAGAGGAGCCAGATGAGGTGGTTCGGGCATCTAATCAGGATGCCTCCCGGACGCCTCCCTGGTGAGGTGTTCAGGGCACGTCCCACCGGTAGGAGACCCAGGACACGCTGGAGAAACTATGTCTCTCGGCTGGCCTGGGAACGCCTCGGGATCCTCCGGGAAGAGCTGGACGAAGTGGCTGGGGAGAGGGAAGTCTGGGCTTCCCTTCTTAGGCTGCTGCCCCCGCGACCCGACCCCGGATAAGCGGAAGAAGATGGATGGATGGATGGATACTAAGTACTATTTTACTGTTTTAAAACGGTTATGTTTATTTTCCATCTTATATTCATGCTTTTATTTCCTTCCTCTTCATTTTTGCTCTACGCTCCTTTTATGTGAAGCACTAAACACTCAGTGCATGTCATTACTTCCTGTTGTAAAGCACTTTAAGCCTCATTTATTGTATTAAAGTTATAGATAACAATAATTATAGATAATATACAGATAAATATATTATTGTGACTCTGCCATGGACACTACTGTTTTTTCCCATGGTGGAATATTTGAAGGTTTTATTTTTATATAGTGAAGATGTTTACACACTTATTCAGACAGTGGAGGGTAAATGTCGAGCACTGTGTAGTAAACAGGAAGTGACACTGTAGCTTAACCCTCCTGTTGTCCTCGAGTCAAGGAAGGAAGGGAGGAAAGATGGAAGGAAGGAAGGATGGAAGGAAAGGAGGAAGGAAGGGAGAAAGAAAGAAGGAAAGGAGGAAGGAAAGAAGGAAGGCATGAAGGAAGGAAGGAAATGAGGAAGAAGGAAAGGAGGAAGGAAAGAAGGAAGGCATGAAGGAAGGAAGGAAAGCTGGAAGAAGGAAGGAAAGAAGGAAGGATGGAAAGGAGGAAGAAGGAAGGAAAGGAAGGATGGAAAGGGAGGAAGAAAGAGGAAGGGAAGGAAGTAAGGACGGTAGCAGGGAGGAAGGAAGGAAGGGAGGAAAGGAAAAGAAGGAAGGAAGGGAAGAAAGGAAAGGAAGGAAAGAAAGAAGGACAGAGAAAAGAAGGAAGGGAGGAAGGAAAGGAAGGAAGGAAGGAAGGAAGGAACAGTCAAAACATACGGGGTCAATTTGACCCGGGAGGGACGACACTCACCTTGAGCTCCCATCAGCTCCATGGCGCTGACACAAGCCTCCTCTTCCTCCTCCTCTTCCTCCTCCACGGCGACGTCATCGTACACGACCGGCCCGCTCTCTACCAACACGCTGCTGGCGGGGGCTCCGACGGCCACCGGCAGGGGGTTAGCGCTGGCGTTGGCAGTCTGTGCAAAAAAAAAAAAAAAAACAGGAAATATTATTGGAGTTTGTGAGCCGAGCGGAGCGGAGCGGAGCAGATGTGTATCGTTCACTATTTTTAATATTTTCCTCTGCGTGACACACGAGGTTCCTCCGGGGAAATCTAAACTCAATCTGATCTCGTGTGATAAAAATAATAAACAGTGTAGTAACCCCGTCTGTGTGTGTGTGTGTGTGTGTGTGTGTGTGTGTGTGTGTGTGTGAGTGTGTGTATGTCTGTGTGTGTGAATGTGTGTGAGTGTGAGTGTGTGTGTGTGTGTGTGTGTGTATGAGAGTGTCAGTGAGTGTGTGTATGAGAGTGTGTGTGAGTGTGTGTATGTGTGTGAGTGAGTGTGTGTGTGTGTGTGTGTGTGTGTGTGTGTGTGTGTAAGTGTGTATGAGAGTGTGTGTGAGTGTATGTGTGTGTGTGTGTGTATGAGAGTGTGTGTGAGAGAGTGTGTGTGTGTATGAGAGTGTGTGTGAGTGTATGTGTATGTGTATGAGTGTGTGTGTATGTGTATGAGAGTGTGTGTGAGAGTGTGTGTGTGTGTGTATGAAAGTGTGTGTGAGAGAGTGTGTGTGAGAGTGTGTGTATGGTGTGTGTGAGAGTGTGTGTATGTGAGTGTGAGTGTGAGTGAGTGTGTGTGTGTGTGTGTGTGTGTATGAGAGTGTGAGTGTGTGTATGTGCATGAGAGTGTGTGTGTGTGAGTGTGTGTGTGTGTGTGAGTGAGTGTGTGTGTGTGCATGAGAGCGTGTGAGTGTGTGTGTGTGTGTGAGTGAGTGTGTATGTGTGTGAGTGAGTGTGTGTGTGTGTGAGTGTGTGTGTGTTTGTGTGTGTGTGTGTGTGTGTGTGCTGGAGGGCAGGCAGTAGGCATGTTTCATCTGCTGCAGCTCTCTCTCTCCACATATGACTAAATACAGCATCAGAGCGTGACCGCAGCCTTTTATTATTTTACATTGTCTAATTTGGGATTCTGCTTTTTCATTTTTTTTAATTCTTACATATCTGCAGAGTCTACACATCGTACAGACAGACGGGTCAGAAATTAACTGAAGCCTCGAGGGCACAAATACCCCCCTCAAAGTTCAATAAAAAAACTGTGAAATTAAAAGTGAAAGAGGTTGAGGGTGAACGAAGGGGCAAAAATGTAATTAGAGTCCCTTTTTTTTTTTTTTTTGCATTTTTCTCAGTCGAGCTGTCAAACGACTGTGACGCACGACCGCAGGTGAATCTGTAACCAGGACAGTCTTTCCAGAAGCATGCTGGGACACAAAAAATGGAGCTGCCTGAAACAGGAAGTAGTGTGTGTGCAGCAGAGGTCAGAGACGTCAGAGCAGTGGAAAAACATTTAACCTGCTAGTATCACATGCTGAGCACATTTTTCCATATAAAAGATAAATGAACTACAGCTAATGATTCATTTGGTCTGTATATTTCCAATGGTTTTACTTTGTCTAACCAAGCTTGTTTTTTTTCATCCTTTAAAGACCGTGTAAAGTAAATTCAGGACATTTTCTTCTAAACACATTAAATAGGTCATAAATGTATTTCTAAAAAAGGTGTAAAAAGCATTTCAACCATTTAGATTTGAATTGTGGAGCTAGGCTTCACAAACTGTGTTTCAAGATTTCTGTGTTCAGGATTTAGTGATTAGCATAAACCCGCCCCTGTTGCTGTAGAGGTATAAATACATTCAGCGCACACTACTACTACTACAGTCTACAGTTAGCTGAGTTAGCTGAGTTAGCCGCCGAGCTAGCAGCCGAGTTAGTAGCTGAGCTAGCCGAGCTAAGACAGAAAGGAAAGACAGTAGGAAGGAAAGTGGGCCGGATTGGACTTTATATATTTGTACGTAGCGATGAAGGAAAACAAACTATTACATCAGAGAGGAAGAAGAGGAAGAGGAGGAAGAGGAGGATCTGTTTTCACCTGCCTCGTGCTAAAACTACTAATAAAAAAATATCTAAAAACAGAGGAAACCATCATCATCATCATCATCATCATCATCATCATCATCATCATCTTCTGCGACTAGAAAGAGAGAGCAACTTTATCACTTTCCTTTCAAGGCAGAGCTAATAATAAATGTGGAGGAGAGAAGCAGGTGGAGGGTCCGCAGTGTGACGGAGAGATATTTCTGGTCTCCTCAGCAACAGCCTGTAGGAGTCCCTGCTGGGGGGGGGAAGTGGGGGGGGGGGGGGGGGGGGGGTGAGGGTGAGGGTTTCTTGGGGGGGGGGGGTGGGTGGGGGGTGAGGGGTGAGGTGTTTCCTTTCCCTTTCCCTCCTGCCATCCTTACCCTTCAATTTGCCTTTCATTTCCTCCTCCACCTCCACCCTTCTAAATTTTATGTTTAATTCCTCCTCACTTTCCTTCTTTTATTTCCACTTTTCTGCCCTTCTTTCTCCCCTTCCCCCCCCCCCCCCATCACTCAACAATTACCCAATGAGAAAATCAATTAGCATTCAATCAAAATCAGCCCCCCCCCTCCTTTTTCCCCCCATCAATTTGACTTTCATTTCCTCTTCCATCCTTCTAAATTTTGTTTTATTCGACCCACATTTCCTCTTTTATTTCCTCTTTTCTGCCCTTCTTCCTCCTGTTTTTTCCCTCCTCATCACTCAACAATTACCCAATGAGAAAATCAATTGTCAAAATCAGCCCCCCCCCCTTTTTTTCCCCCCGTCAATTTGCCTTTCATTTTCTCCTCCATCCTTCTAAATTTTGTTTTATTCGACCCACATTTCCTCTTTTATTTCCACTTTTCTGCCCTTCTTCCTTCCTGTTTTCACCCTCATCAGTCAACAATTACCCAGAAAGAAAATCAATTATCAAAATCAGCCCCCCCCCCTTTTTCCCCCCCGTCAATTTGCCTTTCATTTCCTCCTCAATCCTTCTAAATTTTATGTTTTATTCGACCCACATTTCCTCCTCACTTTCCTCTTTTATTTCCATTTTTCTGCCCTTCTTCCTCCTGTTTTTTCCCTCCTCATCACTCAACAATTACCCAATGAGAAAATCAATTATCAAAATCAGCCCCCCTCCCCTCCCCCTCTCTTGTCCCCTTTTTTTCCCTCTCGTGGGCTCCCTGCTGACTTTCACCTCACGAGGCTCCTACATCACAAGAGCTGGACGCCTCATTAAGCGCCGCTGAACAGAGGCTTGGTAATGCGAAGAAAGTAAAAAAAAAATAATGACTTTAAAAAAAAAAAAAAAAAAGAAGAGAAGAGGCAAAAAGAGAGAGAAACATAACAGCATAAACACAGTACTCCAGACTAATTAGGAGGTGAGAGCTGTTAAATGGGTCGGGATGAAGGGTCTAAGAGAGGAGACAAGAATGATGTAGGGTTTGTGTGTGTGTGTGTGTGTGTGTGTGTGTGTGTGTGTGTGTGTGTGTGTGAGCGATTATACGCTACAGCTCATATATATACTCAGAGATAATGTTGCAGTGCAAACACTAACAGCGTTGCATGTCAGGAAGCAGATACTCCAGAGTATTTATTTACACCTTCAGCCGACTTCGTCTAACGAGAGAGAACAAGTCTCGTTAAGAGTGAGAACACAACCTGAACCCAACGACAGGAAACAAACCCCCTCAGAGAAGGTTGGGTTGTTTTTATTATATTGGCGGTTGTGAGGAACGGTGATATTTGATAGCCTGCAGTTATTCATGCATGAAGCTACTGGCAGAATACAATTAACTGAAAGAAAACTGGAGCTGAACCCCCAAGACGGAAAGTTTTGTACATTTTTAAGTCGAATGCATCATTGTGGAGCATTCAGAGTAAAATTAAAAGGTTATATCTGGAGTTATAGTTATAGGGTTAGTAGTTTAACTACTGGTTATATAGGTATGAATGGTGATGACACACACTCATAAAGCATAAGGGGAAATTATTAGTTGATAAATGTTCCAATCAAACCACCAAAAAAAGACTAATGGCTAAATTTCAGCTCTGAAACAAAGAAAGCAGAAGTGATTAACTAAAGTTCAACTAGTTCATTACTGAGGCTGCGTTCAGACTGCAGGCAAATCTGATTCGAATCTGATTCAAATCTGATTCAAATCTGATTTCTTCTCAAATTCAGATTTTTTCTGACTGTCCACACTGTTTTTTAGCAAGAGTCCTAATGGGATTTGGCTCTGTTCAGACTGGGCCACATTAATAACCAATCTGACAGGTTGCCGTGGCAACGTCGTCAGAGCGGAGGCGTCATCTAGCGTGTATTGTGTGATGTCATATAATTGCGACCCTAACCCTTGGTTTAGACCTGATCTATATGTAAAATGCCTTGAGATGACTTCTGTTACAATTTGGTGCTATAAATAAAGATTTATTGATTGATTGATTGATTGAGAGTTGTAGGTTCTCAAATGTGAGAATTTGCTTCATTTTTGGTTTCATATTACAGAGAAAATAATAAAATATGAATGTATAATATTGAGGTTTGTCTCTATAGTCAGGACTATATTCATATTCTATATTTTATCTTTATTTCATGGTTTTGACTATTGTTGGTTTTACAGTTTTATGATTTGATGTCTGGTTGATGTGATTTACTGGATTTTATGGAAAGCACTGTGTAACACTGTTTTAAAAGTGCTATATAAATGAAGTTATTATTATTATTCAGCCTGTTCAGTTGTTATTTATATTAGTTTGACATCCAGAAAATGTAAATTACACAAACACTTACTGAGACTGTAACTCTGCTTTATTGGAAGTCATTTATATGAACTGATGCTTTTGTTTCCTGATCATTTGAATCATAAGCTGCACTTTCTGTTAGTTATTGATATGAGCTGCTTTCTTCTCTTCATGATCAACATCGTTAACGGCTCAGATCGATCGACATTACGCTAATCACTACAACACAAAACAAACACAAAGGGGCTCAATAATCGTGTTGGTATGAAATCAATCTACGATACCAATTAAAACAAAAGCTAAAGTAGGAGCTGCTTTTGTTCCCACGCTGGTATTTTAATATGAAGGCCAAATAATGATGATGATGCTGCAATTAATATTGTTTGGAAATAAAGCAGAAAACAGGAAGTTCAGTAACTCATCATTTATGACTTTGCATGTCTGAACTTCAGCTGAGTTCACACTGTGCACAAAGTGAATTTTAGAGGTAAAAATGTGTCAACAGGAAATGAAAATGTTGCAACTTCACACTCATCCCAGAACTGTATGACTCCTGTTTAATGACGAGAGGAAAAAAGGAGAACAACTACTGAGATAAGTTGTCATATTTGCATCAATTTCAAAACTATTTGACTTGTGTGGATCCAGTGAATCAGTGAAGAATCCCGATGAGAAAGTCTGATTCTGATTCATGATAACTGCTAAACGATGGTTCGGTGTAATTTCGACCTTGCGTCATTTGTACCATGACGTCTATCTAAACACCACCTCAGCCGTTCATTTTCATTTGGTTGGAAAATAGTGGAGTTAGAGCCATCAGCTGAGCGGCTTAGTACAGGCGCTAACGGGACCACCAGTGTATCTGGTAAATGACCCCACTAATAATGTCTGGATTGTTATCAAACTTCTACAGTAGTACTAATACAGTCTTTACTCATAAATCCATGCACTGGAAAGTTTGTAAGTACACCAGAAGTTTATTAAAATAACACTTACCTGATGGCTTTTACTCTGCTGCTAATGCTAAAGCTGGAAACATAGTCGAAATATCGCGAGATCATGCACAGATCTCTAGATGTGCTGTGCGGGTGTCTCGCGAGACCACAGGGTATTTCAGTGATTGCACAATATTTCCAAATGAAAAAAAGGGCTGAGGCGCTGATTAGATAGGCCTCATAGTGCATATGACGCTAGGCCGAAATTACGCCGAACCATCGCTTTAAGGCCCGTCCAAGAACTATGACTATACAGTTTAAAAAATTGTTGTAACTCAAGTTGGATGATGGAGTTCACACTATAACCACAACTATTCGACATCGACAGTGTTGAAAGATATCGTTGGATCACTTTTAGAGAAACACTGACAGCCAATCAGGATCCTTCCTATAAACCATACAGCAGCCTAACATTTACAGTAAAACTTCAAAACCTGCAAATATCATCTTAATTATGACTTTATTTATGTATTTTAATGCAGCTTTGCTTTTCTCTCAGCACAGATTGGAGCAGAGGTGATTTCTTTAGAGAGGTTTGTCTCTCTTTATTATACAGATAAGCTTTTTCTTTTGTTATAATGTGAGAAAACAACAAAGTCAGTGATCAACACACTGAATCAGCAGCCGACTGTGAACCCTTCTGCTTGTCTTTGTATTGCTCTGTACAACATAGAGCAGTAGCAGCTCATCTATATCTATTTTCATTAGCTGCAGACACAGCTGGAACCAGCAGCTGAGAGACTGAACCTTATAGTTATCGTTCTTAGTGGCAGTTACAGTAAAACTTAAAAACCTGCAAATATCATCTAAATTATGACTTTATTTATTTATATTTATGTATTTTAATGCAGCTTTGCTCCTCTCTGAGCACAGATTGGAGCAGAATGACACCAGGAGGTGATTTCTGTAGAGAGGTTTGTCTCTCTTTATTATACAGAGAAGCTTGTTCTTTGTTATAATGTGAAAAAACAACAAAGTCAGTGAATCTTTTAGACTTCAGATCTGAGCTCATACTGTGTGTTACAACCACAGCGGTGCACTTTTACACATCGTGCTTCAACATGAGCTGCTGTTGATCAGTTTGGTCTGTAAATACTGAAACATCACAGCAACTAGTGTCTGAAATACTCCTGATTAACACACTGAATCAGCAGGAAGTCTTTTTATTTCTCTGTACAACATACATCTATATCTATTTTTCATTACCAGCAGCTGAGAGACAGAACCTTATAGTTATGGTTCTTAGTGTGGATGGCCTTTTATAAGGTCAATTTAGTTGAATTTGATGAGAAATGCCACTGTGTACATATTGGAAGACCTTTAAGTTTCTTCAATATCTTCACACATTGATATGAATAATTAAAAAACTAGCTTCCTCAGTGTGTGTTTGAACAAGCTTTTATATCTCTACGTGTGGTTTTAAAGACACAGATAGTAAAATCACCAAACTGTAGGAAGCTCGTTCTGTCTCTCAGTAACTTTCTGGTTTAATGGGGTGAACGAAGAGGTCGCTGCGTCTTTACAGGACGAGCTGAGACAAAAAAAAAAAAAAAAAGCGCTGCACGTCACGCGGTTTACTGCTGGCCTCGCACACCAGTTTCTCTGGGAACCAAAACTTCAAATAGACTCGGCCATCAATTGCCAAGACTATCGCTTGCATAAGCAGACTATAGCAGTGTCGGCTGAGAGACTGTGTGCAGTTCAAAGCCCCTCTCCCGTGACCTCATCTCCCCCTTTTTTCTGATTTCTAAGCCTCTTCGAAAATCCCCACATCTCTAAAAAAACTGCGCTGCTGTCTTGTCTGCCTCCACCAGCCCGAATCTGAGTCTAAAATGTGGTTCAAGGAGCAAGAGGAAGGGGGGTAAAAGGGCAGCGGAGAACAGCTGGGCCAGTTTCCATTGGCAGAAATCAAGTTGTTACTCCCTCTCTATCTTGTAGACTGATCATTTCCTCCCTCGGCTTCTTTGAAAAATGTACAAACTAATTGCTGGGTCACTGAAGAGGGTGAAAGGAGAAAAAAAAACGAAGAGCACAAACATCTCTTTTCAATCTGCTCCTGTCACTGCAGTGAAACGGCAACATTACATAACATGAGCTGCGAGCGAGGAGCAGCCTCAGCCAATGGCGACGGCCGTTTGCATCCAGTTCCCAAGGGGAGGTGAGGGGGTTGCTAAGTAACAAGCCTTGTTGACCCGGCCCCTCGTGGCAATGTTTTCTCCCTGGTTGACAGAGCTTGAGTTCCCCGAGCTCTCCCATTCAGAGCTGCCAACAGCACATGATGGAGAGGGAGACAAAGACTGAAAGAGGAGGAGGAGGGGATGGAGGGATGGAGAGGAATGTGGAGGAAGGAGAGGAAATATAAAGAGAGAGTGACGGGGAAAAAAAGAGAGAGAGAGAGAGAGGACGGCATCAGAGCGAGGGAGAAAGGATAGGGAGGACAGACGGAGGAGAGGAAGCAGGAAGAGATTTGGAAGACTCGAGGGAACGAAAGGATAAAGTGAAATGATGATGAAAGAAAGAAAGAAAGAAAGAGTGGAAGATTTAAAAAAAAGGAGGACATCAGGAGAAAGATGTGAGAGAATATAGAGGGGAAACTTTAACTGTAAAAAAATCTCATAAAAGAAAACTTAACTTTTTTTATTCATATTGTAAAAGTTTCTGGATGTGGAAACAGAGGAGTCTCTCAGTCTCTGGTCATCAAGTTTAATTATTTCAACTTTTTTCTATTAAGTTTTTCCTCCATGATAAATGGCTCCAAATCTGCTCCCTGCTATGAAGCACTGATGTCTATCCAAATTGCGCACAGTTACTTAAAACTCAACTCTACTATTTTCTCATTACTTTAGTTTAGATAATAGACTTTTCCTGCTCCAACAACCTGCAAAAATGACGAACAATATGTCGTCTAGTTAGTCAAAAATGATCTGCTCAATGATAAAGTACTAGAAGTTTGGTTTTTTGGTAATATCTGCACTTAAATCACTATTTTGTATCGTAAACAGGCAATTGAACACTAAAATAAAACATCTCTTACATGTTTTGTGCCCCAAATGCTGCATGTTTTATATTCCTATTCAAACAATATGTCTATATCTATATACTACAATACCCATGAGCCTCAGCGACGACTGCAGCTGAGATTAATGCTGTATTTTGTATTTTTGCCTTTTAGTACAGACACTGATGGGCACAGCGAGTAGTTCTGGGTCTGAAAAGTGAAGCAACTCCGCAAGTGCCTTAAACCTGCATTCTCTCTACTGGCCAGCAGGGGGTGAATCCACTGGCTCCAAATAGAAGTTCGGTTTTATGGAAGTCTATGAGAAAATAGCCTCACTTGTCACTTGATTTATTACCTCAGTAAAGAGTTTCCTAATGAGTTTATGGTTTGAATTGCTAGTTTTAAGTCTGTTTTAATACAGCATGATGTTTAATTTGTGAATTATGGTCCCAGTCCCATATTAGTAATTTAGTAATTTAAATTTGACCTACGCTGTGACTGACAAGGCGCTACCATTAACCCTGTTTTATAGTGTACAGGCTGAGTTGTAGCTCTGGCTATTTCGCTGTGTTTTAAGGTCATGAAAGTTAATTGTAAAAGTTTTTTCACCTACAAAAAAAAAACTTGTTCAGAGTTTGGTCGTAATTAAAGTCTGTGTTTGACATACCACAGAAAAGTGTGTTGTTAACCACCCTGCCAAATTTGAATGATTAAAAAAATCGCCATATATATGAAATTAGGCTTCAAAGTTCAAGTTCAAAATCAGCCTCTTTCTCTGCTGCCAAACACGGTGGGGGCGTGCCCACCAAGTCCGCTGAAGCCCCGCCCCCTACCAAGTGTCACCTGTCAATCAAAGTCACCACCTCTACCAGAAACATGGACGCTACATCTGAGAGCTTTTTGCTGCTAGCTCGGCGGGTAACTCAGCTAACTGGCTAACTGTAGACTGTAGTAGTAGTAGTGTGTGCCTGTAAGGAGCCAGATATTCCGTTTTTTAAGTAAGTATGGTTTGTTTTGATAGTTTTAAGCCCCTTTCTTACTGATGAAAATTAGCATTAGTTCTATCACAGTTAACCATAGACTGTAAATGCACTGTGCTAACCAAGCTAGCAGCTAGCATTAGAGTCAGTCTGGCTCCAAAAATCCAAAAAGTCAACACTTCAAAACTTGAGTACACAAACCAATCCGTGACATTACAATGACTAATGTCCCTTAAGATTTTACCATCTATGGAGGAACATCAGCATCATTTTTGCTTCTCTAAGTTCTAAGGAAATTCATGGAGCGCTCTGCATATTGTTGATGCCTCCAAACAAGGCAAGAGAAAACAAAAAATTCTGACACAGTAGTTTCTGCATTCAGTTTTTGCCACTATGCCTTTTTTGGGTCTGGCATTTTATGGTCCGATACCAGCATAACACAAATCTGTTGTTCTAATGATTCAATCTGGACAGTTTTATGTTCCACCAAACACCGTCCAAGTAGAAAATGAACGACACTTTGTCTTCAACACACCCTGGAGACCCAAAAATAACCCCTGCCACTTAGCCGCTCAATGAGATGATGGACGAGGAACATTAAAAAAGGAGAAAGTGGTGAAAACTAACTCAGGAAGCAGTGGTGTGAAGCAGGAAAGGATGAAAGAACAGTTAGAAATGTGTAAAATGAGATATGGGCAGGGGGGAAAAAAAGCCAAATTTAAAGACTTTTTTTCTTAGATCCTGTAAGGCTACGTGTGAATGAATTTAGATCCAATTTAAAATCAAATTAAGAAACAAAGCTGGGAAAAAGTGGCAGCGGGCGAAGCCATAAAACGAGCAGACTGAGGACATCCGGAAATTAACTGTTCAAAGACGTGAAGTTTAACTGAGTTTAAGAAAAGCAGATAGGACACATCGGACCAATAACCTTGTTCTGGATTCATCTAAAAAACCCGGCGACTGGCCAACAGAAGCTCATCACTGCAGGGTGGTAAAACAAACCTCTAAAACTGCTATTTAAGACGGTTTTATGCTCAAGTTTAAAGCCTTATTTATTTTAAGACTGTCA
>JAJDFG010001109.1:0-20000 GCA_021039105.1 Scomber colias | reverse complement strand
GGTCAATTTAAAAATAATAAAAATGGGAATATCTATTCCAGTAGTTCAAACATGAATATTGAGTACACATAAATTCATATTAAAATAGTAAATTAGGTGTTTTATGTGTTTTTTCATCTCGATGAATTAGAACTGACCTTAAAAAAGTCATGTGGTGCGACCATGATCTATCTTAACCCTCCTGTTGTCCTCGAGTCAAGGAAGGAAGGGAGGAAGAAGGAAAGAAAGGAGGGAGGAAGGAGGGAATGAATGAAGGAAGGAAGGAAGGAAGGAGAAAGGAAAAGAAGAGGGGAGGAAGGAAGGAAAGAAGGAAGCCATGGGCGGAGCGGGGAGTTTGCTATGGTTACGAAGGCTGGATCTCGAGGACATTGGTCAATCAACCTGTCAATCAGGACGTAGCCACGCCCTAATGCATACCCTGCTTTATCGTCACATATAAAATCAGGGAGGCCAAAATGTCCCAAATGAACATCATACTGCATTGAAGAAGGCTTTAAACTAGCGATTGAGACCATAAACACATTTTGAAAACGTTTACTGAGGTTAGAAATCAAGTGAGAAGTTGGTGAATTCTCCATTGACTTGTATAGAGACGGTCGCCCCCTGGTGGCCTTTTGATAGAATGCAGTTCTAGGTTACTTCCACGTTGGCCTCATTTCAGAGGACCGGAACTCCCCGCCTGGTCAAAACCCTTTTTCAGTTCAAGGATAATCTGCCTTGATGCTAGTACTTCTCTGTTTATGACACTGTGCGTCCATTGTGGATTTTAGCAAGACTTTTCTTTTATCGTACCTGTAATCATTCCCCTTTTCTCTTTCATAGTCCATCCACGCAAACACCCGCTCCGCTCTATCATTTCAGCTCATGCTCTGTCAGGTAAGTCTTTACTGCTGTCAACAGTCTGGTCCATTTGTGAGGCGAAATGTCTGTCTTTCAATTTTTCGCCGAGTTGTTTTTCCAAGATAATTTGAAATGACGCACATTCATCTTCCAACTGTGTCATTTGACAGACGGACAACCTTCAATTTCGCTGCACTTTTCCCATCAAGTATAGTTGACACCATATCTAAAGCTGCAGGAAGTATTAAGCTCTACTGTTATGTGCTTTTTCTTTCTTTCTTGCCTATTTCTTCACTGCTGGTCTCCAACATGTTTTCTTTGTAAGAACTCCAGAGGCTTATTGATGGGACTGGGTTGTAATGAAATTGTCTGAAAGTGTCTCCGTAATTTGTCAGCTGCCAAACGGACAGAAAATACACACTGTTCTCTCGACTCATCTCCCATCACATTCACTGAGAACCCAAAAAGCAAGACAGGCTTCAACATGTTCTCTTGATTTGTTTCTTGGTTGATTATCGTCGTCACTTGTCTTGTTTGTTCCAGAAACCTGTTTTTCTTTTCGTCCCTGTCAAATATCTCTTCATTCTGTAAATCAACACTACTTTTCCCCCCCAGGTCACACACACACACACACACACACACACACACACACACACACAGGTTTAAATACAGTAGAAGAAGAAAGAAAAGCAACCCTAACCCATTAACATTAACGAGTCAAGGAAGGAAGGGAGGAAGAAGGAAGGAAAGGAGGAAGGAAGGAAAGGAGGAAGGGAGGAAGGGAGGGGGGAAAGGAGGGAGGAAGGAAGGAGGGCAGGAAGGAAGGAAAGAAGGGAGGGAGGGAGGGAGGGAGGAAGGAACAGTGAAAATGGGGTCAATTTGACCCGGGAGGACGACACAAAGCTTAAAGTGCTCAGTTTGGCCTCCATTATAGCAATTATGTATATTTATGACATTGTTTATTATACGATCACAATGCAGGTTGAGGATTTCATTAAGATTATTACGTCTGGCTTGAGGCAACTGGCGGGAACGACGGAGGAAGAAAGAAGTGAAATGAGAGCAAACTCTGAGTGACAGGTCGACCGCCTGGCTTCCTGTCTGTGAGCACAATCTCTTCCTAGACAGTCGCAGAGATAATCAGCGATGAACGTACCACCATCACCATCACCACCACCGGCAGTAATTCCTAAGCAGCCGTCCCCACCGTCCCATTTGCTGGAATTAGCATCGTTCCCGGAGGTTCCCCGCTCCCCCCCCCTTGTCCCCCCCGTCCCTGCCCACCCGGCCCGAGCGCTGAGCCCTCCCTAGAGGCTTACAGTACGTGCTCGACTCTCACTGATAAGAGGGAGCGAGTGAGCTTTTAATTAATCTGCTTTAACCAGGGGAAATGGGAATGTGGCATCTTCCCTCCTCCCAATAACACCCCCCCCCCCTTCCCTCTCTCCCCCTTCCTCCCCCCTCCTCTTCTCCCCCATCACTACTTTCTCAGAGCTCATTAGAAAATCCCAGCCAGGCCACAGCGAAACGCTCCCCGCTGTGGACTATTCAGGGCCCTCTTACATGTGCTAGACTAGACTCGCTCCCCTGGGTGCTGACCTCGGACACTGGGGGAGGGAGAGAGGGAGGGAGGGAAAGATGGAGGGCATGGAGAGGGAAGGGCAACAGGCATATATATATATATAGAGAGAGAAGGAGGCAGAGACGAAAGGGAAAGCATAAAGATCAAGGGATTTCAAGTAGCAGGGGAGTAAAAGAGGAAAGAAGGTTGAAGGTAAAGGTGAGAAGAAGGGATGAAGGTAGGCAACAGGTAGAGAGGATGGAGGAGAGAAAGAACGAGGGATGGATGGTAGAAGGGAAGACTGCAAGGAATAGAGCACAAAGAAGGAGTGGAAACAAGAAGAGGGAAGAGGAGGGCATGAAGAACGTGAGAACATAAAAAAAAAATAGGAAGAAGAAAGGATCGGAGCAAGAAGCGAGGGAGGTGTGGAAGGAAGGGGATTTCTGAGAGTTCGATTTAGACTAAACTGTCTTATTTTTAAAACGCTGTTTGTCATGTGAAACCGATTTCCGTCCACATGAGATTTTTTTCGGGGTTGTTTTTGAAGATACTTTTGCCCACAGTGAACCACAAACAGCTGAATCTTTGCTTCTTCACTCTCGAGTAGAAGAAGCTTAAAATCTATTCTAAAAGACACTGGGAGGTAATGAATTGCAGCTAAAACCAGAGTAATATGCACACTTGAAATATTTCCACTGAGATTGAAACATCAATTTGGGTTTTACAAATAGAGGAATTATATCATGTATTAAATGACTGAATCCTGCAGTGTAAAAGACTGTGACCCTTTAAAAAACCTTCAATCATCCGTCACACAGAAGCTGGAACCAAACTGAGGATCCTTTTTCTCTTGTATTACAAATATTTTCATTTCTACTCCTAACTCAGAGTCTCTGGAGGCTTTCTCCTAATGAAACAGAGTGGAGACGAAGCCGCCGCTGTGCTGTGTCTGTGTGTGTGTGTTTGACTTTACACACACACACACACACACACACACACACACACACACATACAAATCCTCTCACTCATTACCACCACTTACTTCCAGTGGGATTTCATTCCCAGCATTAGCACCATTTTCATTTTTAATATAGCTTCCTTCTTTATAATCACTCTCATTTACATTATCTGCTGTGTTTGTTTGTTTGTGTGTCTTTCTGTCATGTTGTTGTTGTTGTTGTTGAGCTCGTTAGCGACGGAGGTGAGATGTTTCAACAAGCCTCTCTTTTTTTTTTTTTTTTTTTAAATCTCACTGCAGCTGATTGCGTGTTTGTCATGTTTTTTTTTTTTTAAATCAGCTTCTCCTCTCTCAATTCTGCATCTGTGTTTTCATCGCATGCACAAATAAACTGAGTCAAACCTATGTGAGGGAATAATTTAATTATTCATAACAATAATCCAATCAATAACCTAACGAGGAGGAAGGATGAGATGCAAACGGGGAGGGGGGGAGGAGGGGCTGAATGAAATTAGTTCTGCGATGAGCTCAGATGTAAATAAATGATGATAATAATCTGAGCTTCCAACTTGATTTTCCAGCTGGGGACTAGATCCTCCGAGGCAGGCACACACACACACACACACACACACACACACACACAGACACACACACTCTCCTTCAGCTCTTCACAATTAAATCAGGCATTATCACAAAAACCCACACATGCACACAACTATGGTGCCCACTCATACTTTCCCAGACACGAAAGGACACACACACGCAACCCTAAACAAAGACACACACATACACACTCACACACATACACACACACACTCTCTCTCTCTCTCTATTTGTGCAGAGTTGTGTCCATTCAGGCTGCAGTGCATTGTGGGGCCCGGTGTGCAGCTTGGCAGGAGGAGACGCAGATTCAGCCAAAAGAACTGATTGTGTTTTCTTCTCCTCTCAGTCCAGTCCGTCCACAGCACTGACCCCATTCAACACACACACACACACACACACACACAAAACACATGGTACTGCAGATTCACAGAGGACGGTATTATTTTGACGGTCATGTGTGTAACGAGACACACAGGAATACACACACACACACACACTGCAAACACCCTGCTTTGCATTGCACTGCCTTCTTTTATTAACCTCTCACCGCTGGATGAGTCACGCTAAAGCTAACGAGGGTCAAACGCAGCGACCGCATTACATAACCTCACAAAGATTTTACAGAAGGCGACGTGGAGCAGGCGTTAGCGGAGAGACGTGTCAGTCAGGGGAAATTAACTGCTGCGTCTCTTGCAGCATCCGTGGGCGCCAATGCTAACAGTAGCGTCGCCTGATGAGAGGAAATATATCAACAACGATGATGATGTGCATCTCACTGCTGAGAGGAAGAGGAGTGTGTGTTTTTACATGCATTACATCATCTTCTGTTATCTATGTCCTGTTTTAATGTCGGTAGGATGTTTGTTGGATGATAAATTCTCTCAGAAATAATCACGATAAATGATATTAATGTCATTTAACCTTCCTGTCGTCCTTCCGGGTCAAATTGACCCCGTCTGTTTTGACTGTTCCTTCTTTCCTCCCTTCCTTCCTTCTGTCTGTCCTTCCTCCCTCCCTCCATCCATCTCTCTTTCTTTCCTCCCCTCTACCTGCCTCCCTTCCTTCTTTCCTCTGTCCTTCTTTCATTCCTTCCCCCTTCCTATTTTCCTTTCTCCCTCCCTCCCTCCTTCCTTATTTCCTCCATCCCTCCTACCTGTCTTCCTTCCTTCTTTCCTTCCTCCCTTCCTTCTTTCCTTTCCTCCCTTCCTTCTTCCCTCCTTTCCTTCTTCCCTCCTTTCCTTCCTTCCTCTTCCTTCCTCCCTCCCTCCTTTCCTTCCTTCTTCCTCTCTCCTTTCCTTCCTTCTTCCTCCCTTCCTTCCTTCTTCATCCCTTCCATCATTGACTTGAGGACAACAGGAGGGTTAAAGACTATTTCATGTCACAGTTAACATGATAATATTGATTCAAATACCATACTATTCTATATTTGGAATTGGAAAGGACGGTATTTGAACTCGGCGGCGAACCGATCCAGTGAGAGTTGGAGGTCACGGTCTGATGAAGCCAACAGGACCACATCATCTGCAAAAAGCAGTGACCCAATCCTGAGGTCACCAAACCGAACCCCCTCAACGCCCTAGCTGCGCCTAGAAATCCTGTCCATAAAGATTATGAACAGGATCGGTGACAAAGGGCAGCCCTGGCGGAGTCCAACCCTCACCGGAAACAAGTCCGACTTATTGCCGGCAATGCGGACCAAGCTCTGACACCGGTCATACAGGGAACGGACGGCCCGTATCAGGGGGTCCCCATATTAGGAGTATTAGATACAAATATTATAAAATGATCTTCAAATGACAATAATATTGATTATTACAATTACTTTCTCAGACAATATATCGCCCAACAAAAGAAGTTATCATGACATGCCGAGCTGATTTACAGATGTTTATTTTACAGTGTAAGTCTGAGGAAAAAGTCTTTTTGGGTCCAATAGGGGTTTGGTACATGCCCATAAATGGAAAGTGTAATGGGAATTCTTATTATTCATCTTCTCTGATACAAAATGAGCAACTATGTCATATGATTAGGTGTATGTATGTGTCATAATCTGCTGACCATGACACCACTTATATTACATGAAATGCTGATTGAGAGAACATCATGTATGTTACAATCTACTGACTAACCATTGTCCTGATTGTACACACATTATGACGTGACTATTGTGCTTACATTGTTCTGATGGTAGAACAAGGTCATCCTTTCACTAGATAATGTATTGTATATAATCTGACTGTTTCCTGTGCTCTGGGCTCGCTGTGCCATCACACGCTTGAGACAGAACAATAGCTAAATGGTTGCTATGGTGTTTTTCTATTGTCATATTTCGGATCAGATTTCTAGTCCAATGCGTGGAGCAGTATCTGAAAAGTTGAGATTTTGAGTAAAGAAGAAGAAAAAGAGGTGAAATCATGCTACTATAGTTAGTTAAGTTAGCCTCCAGTGCCGGAAGAAGTTCCTGAAACTGACTAATCACAGCAGAGTGGGCTCATCGAAGTGGGGGGGGGGGGGTTAAAGAGACAGGAGCTAAAACTGCCTGTTAACAGACAGAGGCTGAACTGAGTGGCTGCATAAAGGACTAGTAGAAGATAAATAAGGAGTTTTTAACTGGAAATCATTAAACAATATTCCAGTGTAGCCTCATAATATTAATATAGAGCTGGAAATGTGCAGAATATGCCCCTCTTTAAAAACTGGTTCTTAATATGAGTTGACTGACGTTTTAAAAGAGACTAAAGCATTTTGCTAAGTGTCTTTTATATGTTCTCTTTTTAACCTTTTTAATTTTATTTTCTGCTCTGTGGCACTGCAATACAAATTAGATTAATTATTATTATTGACTGACAACGTTGTAAATTGAGTGTTTATGAGAACAGCCACATTTAAAAGGAAACAGAGGGGAGGATGACGGGATTACATCATCTAAATATGGCAGAAGGCGTGTCGCTGTCGGCAAATTACAGAGCAAATTTTAATTTTAATATGGTTAAATTCTGATTGGTGCTGGGAAACACCTTATATTTCTCAGCAAAGTGGGAAGATCACAAACAGATCTGTCATGTGAAACACCCACCGCGGCTCTAATTTGAGCAAACAACACCGTGTTCATGTAGGAGCTCCTCATTTATCCTTAAAAAGCTGATTAACAAAATCTGTTTTTTAGGGGGATTGTTAATTTTACCTCCACGCCCTAACAATGTCACTTTAATGTTTTATGGAGAAGGGGAACACCCTCATTTTAAGGAGGGGGATTTCCATCAATGTCTCCTTGCTTATGAGGTGATTTGACATACACACACACACACACACACACACACACACACACACACACACATTAACACACACACACACACACACACACACACACACACACACACACAGGGACATACTTAATAATCAACTAACCCATGCGTGGCCGTTTGATGAGAGCTGTGACATTTCTCCAGATGGATGGGGTTTCTGGGTCAGTTAGCGCCCCGGCTGCGCACTGCGGCACAGGGCTCGTCCTTCGCAGATATTTTTGGGGACCGTGACTGGTCTTGTGAACAGAGATTAGCTATTCATTGAGACGGGTGGCTCTTAAAGGCTTTGGGCTTAACACACACACACACACACACACACACACACGCACACGCACACACACACGCTAAGCTTTTTTTAAGTTACAGCTATGGCTATCTTTGATGTTTATAGTTACCATGGTTAAATGTGTTGTTCATATTTTTACTCAATTTTCTGCAGTAACATGACAAATTCAACGTAATAAAAACTTGTAATTTCCCAAATCTGGAATTGGTCACATCTTTCACAACAAGCAGCTAAAAAAGTATAACATAACATTAATCCAAAACTATTTCTCTTTAGTGAACATCTAAAAAGGAAGATTTAAAATGTTTCACTGCCAATATTTATCCTTTAACTCATTCCTCATTTCTAACAGCAACACGAAAGATAGCCGACTGAAAATAACATTAATGTCAAACAGGAACTAAATGTACGATGCTTCTTATTAACAGTAAAGCAAAATGTTCAAGTTCTCAACAAGATATATTAGCTGGTGGAGGAGACAATATGATTTTTGTTTGTTTTATATTTACTTTCAAATTTGTTTCTGTTGTGAAAAAAAATCAAATTATTTTCATCTTTTTTTCACTGCCAACATTAATCCTTCCAAACAGCAACAGGAAAGACAGCAGACTGAAAATAACATTAACGTTAGCTTGATAATGTTACGTTAGCTTGATAATGTTGCGTTAGCTTTGCTTTTTAAAACTGCCTGTCAGCTGTTTTGTTGTCTAACTCTCAGTGGACTGTAGATGAATTTAGTCCATACATATATTTCTTCAAAGAAGTGATACTGTCACAATGCTTCTTATTAACATTATTAACAGTAAAGCTAAAGGTTAAACTACTAAAATCAAGTTCTCAACAAGAGATATTAGCTGGTGGAGGAGACAATATGATTTTTGTTTGTTTTATATTTACTTTCAAATCAAATTATTTTCATCTTAATGTTTTTTCACTGCCAACATTAATCCTTCAACTCATTCCTCAAAGTCAGCAGTCTGAAAGTAACATTGACGTTAGCTTGATGTTACGTTAGCTTGATGATGTTACGTTAGCTTGATACGATGTGATTTTTGTTTGTTTTATATTTACTTTGTCATCTTAGTTTGATACTGCTACGTTAGCTTGATACACAGCTGGCAGGCCAATGCAAAGGGAATGCAACCCTTTGCATTCCCTTTGCATTGGCCTGCCAGCTGTGTGTTTTTGCTGCTTCTTGTCTAATTCTCAGAGTGGATTATACATAAATTTAGTCCGTAAATATGTTTTCTTCCCAGAAGCGCTAATGCCAGATAAAAACAGAAAATAAAATGCTTCTTATTAACGATAAACTCCCTAATCAGATTCTGAACAAGAGATATTAGCTGCTAATCCTGCTCTCATATCTACTAATTAGCCAACAAATATAACCAATAGACTTTTAAAAAAAATACCTTTAATCTTTTATTACGTTCTTTTAATGACTGCATGTTTTTATGGCTTCTTGTTTAATCTTCAATTGTTTTTTAGATTAATTTTAGTCCATAAAAATCTGTAAATCAATCAAGAACTGTTAACATTAAACATAATGTCACTGAAAAGCAAAAAGCTGCTTATTAATATAATCGAGGAAGCAGTTAAATCAGTGAGAAAGAAAATAGCTTTAGGCAGCAAAGGAAATGTTTTACTAATCAAAGATGAAGACTAAAGATGCACGAAAGATTAAAACAGTAATTCAGTCATTTGTCCCTTCGTGTAATTCACATTATAGTCTTTTTTTTCCCTCTAAATTTAAGAGTTAATTTATATTCTTGCCACTGATTTTGTTGACAAAATGAATATTATTATAGAGTCACTGTGTGTGTGTGTGTGTGTGTGTGTGTGTGTGTCTCATCAGATGCTGGTGGCATGACCAGAGGGGAGGATCACAGTGTTACACACCACTAATCACACAAATGGGGAGGATCACACGCTATTAACACACACACACGATTTTACACACAACTACACACACACACACACACACACACACACACACACACACACATGATTTTACACACACACACACACACACACACACGAGAGTCATAAAGTCTAAGGGATCAAAGAGTTAACAGGAGTGTGATCTCTCTCTCTTTCACACACACACCACACTCCCTCGCTTTGTGGCGATAAAGTCACGCTCAATTTTCTAAAATAAACTGTAGAAAAATTCAATTTCAGACGCACCTCAGTACTCAAATTACACGATTTGATATGATGCTTAAATTACAAATGTCACCACTTTTTTTTTTTTTTTTTTCTCTTTCACTTAGTATTTCACATGCGGCTTCTCTGAGTGAGTGAAATCAGCCTTTAATATCAACCAGGAGTGTTTTCTCTACTGCTGTTCAGCTCAGAGAGAAATGAACAGAATCAAAAGCAAATACAAGACGTTCCTTTTATCCTTGCTTCCATCTTTCCTTACTTTCTTTCTCATGTCCTTCTGTCCGTCCGTCCTTCCTTCCTTCCTTCCTTCATTCTGTCCGTCCATCATATCTTTCTTCCTTCCTTCCTTCCTTCCTTCCTTCTTTCCTGTCTCCTTTTCGTTCCTTCCTTCCTTTTTTTTCTTCCCTCTTTCGACACCTCTGCACTAACCTGTCGAAATGTGCACACTGCACAAGTACAGTAAGTGTGCACAGTGTCCTAACAGAAGAGTGTGATTTGAGACGCAGCTCAGGTGTTTTTTTGAACAAAGCATGAGGACGAGGTTTAACGCCAACATTCACTCCTTCACCTCCTCCAGCAAGACAATGTAAGAAAGTGTCTGTTTTTAATCAAGGAAAACCTCATTTTAGTGTCGCGGCCAAGATAGACAGCAACAATGAGTCCAGACAAACAACATAAAACAGATGTGTCTTAAAAAAACATCATAATTAGAGCAGCAATGATTAGTCCGTGGTGGAAGGATAGGAACAAAAAGAGAGATGTTGGCACCAAAGAATGAAAATTTAAAAAATATCTATTTGATTTGATTTATTTGGACGACTGAAGCTTCATATTTGCTTCAGATCAAGATTTTCCTCCATCACCTCCATTATAAACATTATGAAGGGATTTTCTAATAGTCAGTATGAACTGGAAGAATGATTACAGCAAGAAAAACACATTTAATGTTAATTTGGGCTCCTGACTGTTCTTTTAAGACACTTTAAAAAACTGTGAGCTTGTCCTTTACGTCTTTAGCAGTTAGAGCGTTTCGTCCATTTATCGCTGAGAGCTGATGGTTCAATCTCCAGCTCCCCGTCCATGTGACTAAATATCATTGTGCAACACATTGAACACCAAATTGCTCCTGATGGTTCAGCCAGCACCTTGCATTGTGTGTGAATGGAGAGAATAAGCTGCAAACTGTGAAGTGCTCTGGATGAAAAGGTCTTTCTAAACGCAGCCATTTATCTGCAGATTTCAGGACTTGTGTGTGACGGAGTTCAATTTTTCCTCATTTCAGTGACCAATGACTAAATCTAAATGTAGCATATTTACAGTTTCAACACTTGATTGTCGTGATTTTAGTGGCTGAGGTTTGTTACCAGCTGTTATAGAAATACATTGGCTTCACTCTGCTGTTACTGAAAGACCATTTTGTTTCCATGGCACCTGAAAAGATGGAGGGTGTTTTAGTTTTTGTTGCTGTGTTTACCTCTCTCTAACTACCAGGCACCTTCTTTTTTTTTTTTTTTACAGCGGCACTTAACAGATGCTTGTGGTCATGGTTACTGTTGTTGCTTTGCCGTTAATGGAGAAGTGATAAATCACCGCTTTCATGGCCTCTTCTGCAGGACACATGATGATGTAGAAGATTAACCCTCCTGTTGTCCTTGAGTTAAGGAAGGAAGGAAGGAAGGGAGGAAGGGAGGATGGAAGGGAGGAAGGGAGGAAGGAAGGAAGGAAAGAAGGAAGGAAGGAATGTGGGCCTGATTGGACCCCTCGGTGGGCCGGGTTCTGGCCCACGGGCCGCATGTTTGACACCGCTGGGTTAGTGTCTCAAATCAAACACGGCCGTTGCACTTAACAGAAATGATTATTATTATTATCGATTATGATACTAAATCATTACAGACTGTTAAATTAACCCAAAAAACACATTTAATTTACACTTCCTGTTTGAAAAGTGTTCCTTCCTCTTCTGCTACGGAGCCAAGATGGCAACCGTTGAGGACCAGAAGTATCCATAGTTACACACTCAACTTTCTGACTGCTTTGATTGCACTTATATACTCACAATAACTCTAACTATTAAAAAGTTTCTTAATCTCTAAAAGGAGCGTATTGATAAATCTGCAGTTATCTAACCCCTATATATAATATATTCTTTATTAGTCTGTATAATTAGATGCAATCCAATATAATTACATGACCTGGAGTCAGTTTTTTATATTTAACATAGCAGGAAAGAATCTAAGCGCTGCAGCAAAGAGAACAAACCGCCGTATCCTGCATAGATCAGGGGATTTATTGACATTTCAGTAAAAGGATATTTGACTTAATTAGTATGCTGAATTTCCTCAACTTTATCAAAAGGAAGCAAAGATTTAAAGTTGTAATCCTTCCCTGTGGAACGAGCTTCCCACCAGCAGCAGCAGCAGGAAGTAGAAATCACTTCATATTAGTATTCAAACCTCAACACTGGAGACTTTATCCAGCTCTGTCTGTGAGTTACCTCCACTAAGACATGGAAGGAAGGAACGAAGGAAGGAGGGGATGAAAAAAAAGAAAGGAAGGAAGGAATGAATGGAAAGGAGACAGGAAAGAAAGATGGAAGGGAGGATGGAGGGAAGGAAGGAAGGAAGGAAGGAGGGACAGAAGGACATGAGAAAGAAAGTAAGGAAAGATGGAAGGAAGGATGAAAGGAACGAAGGAACGAAAAGAAGACAGGAAGGGAAGAAAGGGAGGATGGACAGAAGGGAAGGAAGAAAGGAAGGACGGAGGAATGAAAAGAGGGAAGGAAGGAAGGAAGGAAGGGGAAGGAAGGAGGGATGAAAAGAGGGAAGGAAGGAAGGGGGGATTAAAAGAAGGAAGGAAGGAAGGAGGGATGAAAAAAGAAAGGAAGGAAGGAAGGATACAAGGAACAAAAAGAAGACAGAAAGGAAAGAAAGGAGAAAGGAAATATGGAAGGAAGGACGGAGGGAAGAAAGGGAGGAAGGACAGAAGGAAGGAAGGAAGGAGGGATGAAAAGAAGGAAGGAAGGAAGGATAAGATCATCTTCTTTTATTTTACCTGCTGTCTTTCATTCATGATCACATGTGTTGAGCTCTTTGTTCTCTGAGTGTTTAGTAAAGGAGCTTTTTGTTAACATGGAGGAAGTGTTAATGATTTTCTACTCCCCCACCCCCCCCCCCCCCCCCCCCCCCCCCCAAAAAAAAAAAAAAGACAGACAGATGGCTTCTCTTCTCTTAGTCACCTGATCTCAGTTTGGAGTTGAGAAAACTGCATATATGATGAGCTTGCTCTTGTTATCATATTGGTTCCTAAATATGTCGATGTCAGCATGTTTTCCAGTTATCAGATTATAGAAAAACTGAAGAAGGTGAGTCTGGATGTTAGAGGATTTAACTGACAGCTGGTTACCATGACGCTGGTTAGCTTTAGCTGCTGCTGTTGTAGTTTCAGCTGTTAATTATTAGCGGAGCGCCGGGTTGGAAAATGAAGCCCATGTGAAGTCTGGACTGGATTCAAACGTGTGACCAGCAGCAGGTGATGTTGACTCAGAGGAGATGAATCTGGTGGAGTCGCTGCTTAACGCTCATATCTGCTGGAAACAGACGCAAATACTGCCGGCTTTTATTCATGTTCCTCTTTTTAAGGAAACGAGTGTTAGGGGACTCGATAGGGGGATGAATGTGAGTCAGGTGATGGGGAGGTAGCAGGGTAATGATATGTAGAGAGGTGTCAAACATGAGGCCCGTCGGCCAGAACCGGACCACCGTGGGGTCCAATCCGGTCCGCTTTCCTTCCTTGCTTCTTCTTTCCTTCTGTCCTTCTTCCCTTCCCTCCTTCCTTCCATATTTCCTTCCTCCCTTTCTTTCCTTCCTGTCTTCTTTTCATTCCTTCTCTCTTTTCATCCTTCCTTCCTTTAATCCCTCCTTCCTTTCTTGCTTCCTTCCATCCCTCCTTCCTTTCTCCCCTCCCTCTTTTCATCCTTCCTTCCTTCCTTCTGTGCTTCCATATTTCCACCCTTTCTTTCCTTCCTGTCTTTTCATTCCTTTGTTCCTTTTATCCTTCCTTCGTCCCTTCCTTCTTTCCTTTTATCCTTCCTTCGTCCCATCCTTCCCTCTTTTCATCCTTCCTTCCTTCTGTCCTTCCATATCTCCACCCTTTCTTTCCTTCTTCCTTCCTGTCTTTTCATTCTTTCGTTCCTTTTATCCTTCCTTCGTCCCTTCCTTCTCCCTTTTCATCCTTCTTTTCATCCCTCCTTCCTTTCCACTTTTCATACCTCCTTCCTTCCTTCCATATTTCCTTCTTCCCTTTCTTTCCTTCCTGTCTTCTTTTCGTTCCTTTTATCCTTCCTTCCCTCTTTTCATCCTTCCTTCCTTTCGTCTTTTCATCCCTCCTTCCTTCCTTCTGTCCTACCATCTGTCCTTTCACCCTTTCTTTCCTTCCTTTCTTCTTTTCATTCCTTCATTCCTTTTATCCTTCCTTCCATCTTTCCTTCCTTTCTTTCTCATGTCCTTTATGTCCTTCCTCCCTTTCTTTCTCATGGCCTTTATGTCCTTCCTCCCTTTCTTCCATCCTTCATTCTGTCCGCCGATCATATCTGTCCTCCTTCCCTCCATCTTTTTAATGATCCGGCCCACATGAGATCAAATTGGGCTGTATGTGGCCTTTGATTGAAACTGAGTTTGACCCTCCTGGTGTAGAGGATTCGGGGGGGTTTGATGGGGGGGCTGGAGGGTTGATGGCAGGGGGGGGGGGCTTGTCATTTATGAGAGTGAGAGGGTCTACATATGGCCCCCTTTGTTTTCCTCTGAGACTGATTTAAACTCCGGCTACTGTGACGCACGGCGCGGCTCGGCTGGGTGTCAGGAGCCACTCCCCGCTGCTGTAAACAGTAACCGTGGAGACAGAGGGGCTGCCCAAAAGTCTGCCGCCGCGGGCCACTGGCAATGCTGTTGACGGCCGTTTGACCTCTGACCCCCCCCCCCACACCACCCCTCCCTTCTTTCCCTCCCAGTGAGCTGAGATTAATCGCCGCTGTCACGTAGAAACCTCGCACCTCTGAAATGTAAACTGAAGAGCTCTGAAACTCCAACAGGGATGAAAATTTATGATCTAATAATCATCAAGGAAATATTTTCTTTTTTGTTCTCCATGTGTGGCGAAACTAAACTTTACTTTTTACTTTTCTGTTAAACGATGAAATGATGGTGATAAAGACTCGATCTGTGAATGTGAAATGTATCTATGTTGGCACTTTTGTAGTATATATGTATTTTATCTCACCCTATTATTTTACTATTAATTACTTTTTAAATTAAGCTCCGTTCTCTGCCTTGGGTTTTTGAATTTCATCGTATTTTATACAATGACAATAAAAGAATCTATCTATCTATCTATCTATCTATCTATCTATGTTGTACTCTAAAGGAAAATGGCTCATATATATTAACCTTTACATACTGTTCAGGGTCAGATTTGTAAATGTAAAAACACCATATACACATTTCTTTTAGTCTGACATTTCCAATCCAATGATTTTTATCTATACTAATAGATATACTAATATTCTCCTGGACCATAAAATAATGATTGTGAATGCCTTTTTTTCAATAAGATGAATTTAAAAAAAAAGGTATTAATGACTAATTTGGTGTAGAGGCTTATAATGAGTCAGAATATGAACAGTATGTAAAGGTTAATATTCCTTGTGCCAAGGCATTTCAGAATTGGTGGATTATATAAAATGGGACACTAGTTTTTAAACTTAGAAATACTTAACAGCCTTATCTGCCAGAAGTTTCTGAAATGTGCACGCCCATATTTGGTCATTTAATTTAGTTAAAATTCTGATAAATGTTAAAAAACTAGTAGCCAGTATGTTCACATGTACAATATTAACAATACAACAAAAAAAAATCGCCAAATATATGAAATTAGGCTTCAAAATTGTGTAAAAATCTGCCTCTTTCTCTGCTCCCAAACGCTAAAGCCCCGCCCCCTGCCAAGTGTCACCAATCAAAGTCACCACCTCTACTGAAACATGGACGCTACGTCTGAGAGCTTTCTGCTGCTAACTCGGCGGCTAACTCAGCTGCTAGCTTGGCTACTAACTCAGCGGCTAACTCGGTGGCTAACTCAGCTAACTGGCTAACTGTAGACTATAGTAGTAGTAGTGTGTGCTGAATGTATTTATACCTCTACAGCAGCAGGGGCGGGTTTATGCTAATCACTAAACCCTGAACACAGAAATGTTGAAACACAGTTTGTGAAGCCTAGCTCCACAATTCAAATCTAAATGGTTGAAATGCTTTTTACACCTTTTTTAGAAATACATTTATGACCTATTTAATGTGTTTAGAAGAAAATGTCTGAATTCACTTTACACGGTCTTTAAGCTCATTTCATCTCTGTTTTTTAGCTTGTGTTTCTTTATATTTTTGATGAAAAGGAGCCATGGTGTAATTGAAGGATTGGATGTTATGTGTTTGTTTGTGTTCGTCTGGCTGTGATGTGACACTGCAGACGGACTCTGATGTCCCAGGAAAATTTCCCACAGGGTTCGACAACGATTTATCTTATCTCATCTTAAATTGGCGCCATTAAAAGTGTGCCAAAATTAGCTGTTAGCACTTCCTGTTTGCAGAGCAGCCAGATTACTGCGATACTGAAGACAGCTTAGAGATGTGATGATGCTCAACTCTGCAGCCTTTTCTTTTTTTTATATTTCTAAGAGGCTTTATGGCGGGTTATTGGCGATAGATATAATAGAGACATTATGAAGGAAGTTTAAGTCACGCTGAATGATATCAACATGTGTTTTATGTCTCAGTGTGTAAAGATTTGACTGAGTTATGACTCTTTAAGAAGGTTTTTATTTCTTTTTGGGCTTTGTTCTCCGTGTCTATATCTATTACAGATCTACTTCCTGTCAATTTTCAACGGTTAAAATGCATCTGGAGCTGTTTTGTAGTGAAGATTATGGAAAAATGCAACAAGTTAAGGGTTTAAATGTGAATATTATACTATAAATATCACTTCATGCACAAATTAATGGTGCTCATGTAAGAAAAACAGACTTAAATTCAGACAAAGTATGAACATTTTAGCGATAAATGCAAAAAAATTTCCTTTAGAGTCATTTTAATATGAGGAAATTCTATAAAAGCAAACTTAACCCTCCTGTTGTCCTTGAGTCAAAGAAGGAAGGGAGGAAGAAGGAAGGAAAGGAGGGAGGAAAGGAAAGGAAGGAAGGACGGAGGAAGGAGGGAGGGAGGGAGGGAGAAAGAAAGGAAAAGAGGAAGTAAGGAAAGAAGGGAGGGAGGAAGGACAGAAGGAAGGAAGGAAGGAAGAAAAGGGATGGAGGAATGGAGGGAGGAAAGGAAAGAAGGAAGGACGGAGGAAAGAAGGAAGGAGGGAGGAAAGAAGGAAGGACAGAAGGAAGGAAGGAAAGGGGTTTCGTTCCTTCCCTCTTTTCATCCTTCCTTCTTTTCATCCCTCCTTCCTTTCTTCCTTCCTTCTTTTCATCCCTCCTTCCTTCTGTCCTTCCACGCTTTCTTTCCTTTTATCCTTCCTTCCATCTTTCCTTACTTTCTTTCTCATGTCCATCTGTCCTTCCTCCCTTTCTCCCATCCTTCATTCTGTCCATCCATCATATCTTTCTTCTCTCCTTCCTTCCTTCCTTACTTCTCTCCTTCCTTCCTTCCTTCTCTCCTTCTTTCTCTCCCTCCTTCCATCCATCTTTTTAATGTCTCAGTTATGACTCTTTTTTCTCAGACTTCAGTTTTTACAACATTAGAGCAGAAATATTTCAGTGCACTGTAGGCGAGAAGCTCATCTCATCATCAAAGAGGGAACTTCATGTCCTGCACATCCTCCTCTACTGCTGAATCACTTCCTCTGCTACCTCTCTTCCTCCTCCTCCTCCTCCTCCTCCTCTTCCTCCTCCTGAAGCCTCTTTAACTCTTCTTCATCCTCTCAGTAACTCTCCATCACACACACCATTACTCTAATTTCACATGCACTCTGTTTGGGCTGTGCAGCGCTGACCTGTGACTCCTGATTTAACCGTTTCTAATAGAGTTGAGAGCAGTAAACGGAAATTAAACTGTCTTCTCTTTCTTTTCAAACATCATTATTCCTCCGCTTGACTCCGCAGCTCTTTAAACTCTTTAAGAAACAATCTGACTCACTCTTCTTTTTTTATTACCTCATTCAGTCTTCTATTTCTGTAAAAGAAAATGTATTTAAAAGTTTATCTGAAGCTAAAATGAAGCTTTAGAGACAGGGAAAGAGAGAGAGAGAGAGAGAGAGAGAGAGAGAGGAGAGAGAGAGAGAGAGAGAGAGAGAGAGAGAGAGAGAGAGAGAGAGAGGGAGAAGAAAGAGAGGTAAGGGAAGAGAAGGAGAGGACAACAGGAGAGAAGGAAGAAAAAAGGAGCGGAAAGAGGGGAGTAGAGAAGAGGAAAGAAGTAAGGATAGGAGTGAAAAAGAGGGCAAGGAAGTAAGGATGAAAAAGGAAATGAGGGAAGAAGGAAGGAGACAAAAGAAGGAAGGAGGAGAATAGGAAGAAAGGACATGAAAAGGAAGAAGAGGAGAGTAGAGTAGAAGGAAGAAGTAAGGACGGGAGCGAAAAAGAGGGCAAGGAAGTAAGCATGGAGGAGGTGGTGAGGGCAGAAGGAAGGAGGGGAATAGGAAGAAAAGGAAAGGCAAGAAGAGAGGGCAAAATAAGAGGAGAGGGGAAGAAGTAAGGACAAAGGTGAGAAGGAAGTAGGAAAGGAAGAAAAAGAGGGAAGAGAGGAAGGAAGGTAGGACGGAAAGAGGAAAAGGACATGAAGGAAGGGCAAAGAAGGTCCAAATGAGTCAGAGTAAAACCTCTTCTACTGAAACCTGACTGCTACTTTAATACACCTGAAAAACTGTGAAACTGTCCTTTATCATCCATATTTAACCCTTGTGTCGTCCTTCCGGGTCAAATTGAGCCCGTCTGTTTTGACTGTTCCTTCTTTCCTCCCTTCCTTCTGTCCGTCCTTCGGCCCTCCTTCCTCCCTCCTTTCTTCCCGCCTTCCTTCCTCCCTCCTTCCTGTCCTTGCTTGCTTCCTTCCTTCCTTCCTCCCTTCCTTCCTCTCTCTTTTCCTCCCTTCTTCCTGTCCTTGCTTCCTTCCTTCCTCTCCTCCCTTCCCTCCCTACTTCCAGTCCTTGCTTCCTTCCTTCCTCACTTCCCTCCCTCCTTCCTCTCCTTCCTTTCCTCCCTCCCTCCCTCCCATCCTTCCTTCCCTCCTTTATTCCTTATTTCCTTCCTTCTTCCTGCCTTCCTCTCTCCTTTCCTTCCTTCCACCCTGCTACCTTCCCTCCTTTCCTTCCTTATCTGTTAAAAAGATTAAATAAATCTACTTTAACCTGAACCTGTTTAGATTTATTCCTCCATCACTTTACATTAAAATCACATTAGTAATGAAATCTTTCACAGGAGGAATGATTACAGCTTCTTCTTCTTCTTCTGCTGCTTTAAGAAAGTTACTGAGAGGTTTGAGCTGCAATAACTGAATCTTTGAAGAGTCTTTCTTTCTTTTTTTTTTTTAAGTGCTTCAGGTTATATTTCTCCTGTGACCTCTCTTGTTTGTTTGCTCTCTTCACTTCTTCACCTTTATTTCTTCTGTTTATCTCTGTATCGCTCTTTTTTCTGCCTCCTCTACAGGAGGAGGTCACAGCCTCTTTTTTCTCTCTTCACCTTCGACACCGTTTCTTTCTTTTATTTATTTACTTTCTCTCAAACTCATCTCTCTCCTCCTTCACCTGCTCCAAAGCTCAGGTCAACTCTTCACTGCTGAATAGAAAATATGTGTTGAATGTTTATTTCCAGTGGCTCATATGTTCTTAGAAATGCTTAAAAAAATGAAAAAATGAAGTTGTTTTTATGTCTGGGTCTCAGGACTCAAACTACAGCTGAAATATCAATGATCAGATTTAAAATGACTGTGTATTGTTTCCTGCTAGATAAATTAAACATATAACAGATTAAAACTAGGGCTGTCAAACGATTAAGTTTTTTAATTGAGATTAATCGCAGCGATTAATGGCGTTTTGAATTGCATGTTTAAAATCCTGTTATTTTACATTTGAAGGCAGTTTTAAGCCCATAATGTAAAGCATTTCTTACCAGAGTGTCTTAACTGGGAATCAATCACGGCTCTGCTGCGACTCCCACACTCCAAAATGGTCCTTTGGTGGAGCTGAGGCTGGCTTGGCTGCACCTGGGTGTTTAGCGTGGAGGTGCTAACTCAAACTCGACGTACT
>JAJDFG010001108.1:37500-47677 GCA_021039105.1 Scomber colias | reverse complement strand
GGAGGGAGGGAGGGAAGGAGGAAGGAAAGGAGAGAGGAAGAAGGAAGGAAAGGAGGTAGGGAGGAAGGAAGAAGGAAGGAAAGGAGGGAGGAAGAAGGAAGGAAGGAAAGGAGGGAGGAAGAAGGAAGGAAGGAAAGAAGAAGAAAGGAGGGAGGGAGGAAGGAAGGAAGAAGGAAGGAAAGGAGGGATGGAAGGACGGAAATATTCTTCACGTTTCCAGCTCTGTATTTATACTCTGAGGCTCGGCTGGAATGTCTTTACACGAGTTCCAGTTAGAAACTCCTCTTCACATAAAACAGCAACTCCTCAGGGAGGGAGGGAGAAAGGAAGGAAGAAGGAAGGAAAGGAGGGAGGGGAGGGAGGGAGGAAGGAAGGACCTCAACTACGTCTGTACATGTTCGAGCCTGAATGTGATCCAACGTATCAGATAAATACAGTCGAGCAAAGATTAGAGAACAGCTGTTTCTGGGCTCTGTCTTACACGCAGCGGTTCTACTTTATGTTCACCTCATGTAACTTCTGTTTAACGTCTGACATCATCAGGAAGGAAGGATAGGAAGGAGAAGGAAGGAAGGATAGGAGGGAGGGAGGGAGGGAGGGAGGGAGGAAGGAAGGAAGGAAGGAAGGAAGGAAGGAAGGAGGGAGGGAGGGAGGAAGGGAGGAGGGAAGGATGGAAGGGAGGAAGGAAGGAGGGAGGAAGGATGGAGGAAAGGAGGGAGGAAGGATGGAGGGAGGGAGGAAGGAAGGAAGGAGGGAGGGAGAAAGGAAAAGAGGATGGAAGGGAGGAAGGAAGGATGGATGGAAGGGAGGAAGGAAGGATGGGAGGGAGGAAGGAACGAAGGACAGAGGAAGGTAGGCGGGAGGAAAAGAAAGAGAAAAGGAAGAAGGGAGGAAGGAAGGAAGGAAAGAGGGAAGGAAAAGAAGGACAGAAGGAAGGAAGACAGGGGGATGGAGGAAGGAAAGAAGGAAGGGAGGAAAGAGAGAAGGAGCGAGGAAGGGAGGACCTCAAGTAACTTCTGTTTAACGTCTGACATCATAACAGCGAAGCATCATACGTCCCCTTTAATCATCCCTGCTCAGGCTCTGTGTACGTTATCAAGCTCCAGATTGAGAACCTCTGTGTTCAGACGTGAAGTCCGACTCACAGGAAGGTGAAAACAGAGTAATAAACATCCAGCACCGAGCACCGAGCCGTAAATCACACGCTGAAGGTTTGTTATTCTCTCTGATTGCATAACGTGTTTGGCTCAGAGCGGAGATGCTTCTCAGTCCAAACCTCTGATGTGCTGCCTCCTCCTCCTCCTCCCCTGTTCAGGACTCAGCCTGCAGGACTCAAGCTGCAGGACTCAGTGTACTGGCTGCAGCTCCTCAGTGTACTAGCTGCAGCTCCTCAGTGTACTGGCTGCAGCTCCTCAGTGTACTAGCTGCAGGACTCAGTGTACTGGCTGCAGCTCCTCAGTGTACTGGCTGCAGGACTCAAGCTGCAGGACTCAGTGCACTGGCTGCAGGACTCAGTGTATTGGCTGCAGCTCCTCAGTGCACTGGCTGCAGCTCCTCAGTGCACTGGCTGCAGCTCCTCTACTGGCTGCAGCTCCTCAGTGCACTGGCTGCAGCTCCTCTACTGGCTGCAGCTCCTCAGTGCACTGGCTGCAGCTCCTCTACTGGCTGCAGCTCCTCAATGTACTGGCTGCAGCTCCTCAGTGTACTGGCTGCAGCTCCTCAGTGTACTGGCTGCAGCTCCTCAGTGTACTGGCTGCAGGACTCAGTGTACTGGCTGCAGCTCCTCAGTGTACTGGCTGCAAGACTCAGTGTACTAGCTGCAGCTCCTCAGTGTACTGGCTGCAAGACTCAGTGTACTGGCTGCAGCGCCTCAGTGTACTAGCTGCAGCTCCTCAGTGTACTGGCTGCAGCTCCTCAGTGCACTGGCTGCAGCTCCTCAGTGTACTGGCTGCAGCTCCTCAGTGTACTGGCTGCAAGGACTCAGTGTACTGGCTGCAGCTCCTCAGTATACTCGCTGCAGCTCCTCAGTGTACTGGCTGCAGGACTCAGTGTACTGGCTGCAGCTCCTCAGTATACTGGCTGCAGCTCCTCAGTGTACTGGCTGCAGCTCCTCAGTGTACTGGCTGCAGCTCCTCAGTTCACTGGCTTCAGCTCCTCAGTGCACTGGCTGCAGGACTCAGTGTACTGGCTGCAGGACTCAGTGTACTAGCTGCAGGACTGGCTGCAGGACTCAGTGTACTAGCTGCAGCTCCTCAGTGTACTGGCTGCAGGACTCAGCGTACTGGCTGCAGCTCCTCAGTGTACTGGCTGCAGCGCCTCAGTGTACTAGCTGCAGCTCCTCAGTGTACTGGCTGCAAGACTCAGTGTACTAGCTGCAGCTCCTCAGTGCACTGGCTGCAGCTCCTCAGTATACTGGCTGCAGCTCCTCAGTGTACTGGCTGCAGCTCCTCAGTGCACTGGCTGCAGCTCCTCAGTGTACTGGCTGCAGGACTCAGTATACTGGCTGCAGCTCCTCAGTGTACTGGCTGCAGCTCCTCAGTGTACTGGCTGCAGGACTCAGTGTATTGAGTGCAGCTCCTCAGTGTACTGGCTGCAGCTCCTCAGTGCACTGACTGCAGCTCCTCAGTGCACTGACTGCAGCTCCTCAGTGCACTGGCTGCAGCTCCTCAGTGTACTGGCTGCAGAACTCAGTGTACTGGCTGCAGCTCCTCAGTGTACTAGCTGCAGGCTCCTCAGTGTACTGGCTGCAGCTCCTCAGTGTACTGGCTGCAGTTCTTCAGTGTACTGGCTGCAGCTCCTCAGTGTACTGGCTGCAGCTCCTGTACTAGCTGCAGGTATGTGAGAAGACGGAGACAGAACGAGATTCTTTGAATTTTGACCTTCAGGTTCATGTTTTAAACATCTGTTTTGGACTGCAGGTTACACATTGTTCTCAATCTGGAACGTATTTTGTAAGAATGTACCACTACATGCTGCAGCTGCTTGTGTTCAGAAACACTCTGACTTGTTTAAAGGAACATAACACAAAGTTTTAGTCCATTAAATACAAACACGTCATGTTGCTTCAGACCATTTGGGGACTTTTTATACCTGTGTTCCTCTTCCAGGTAATCATTTGCTTCAGATCATTTCATCACGCAGAGACGGCCTGAAAACTGTTCTTGGTAGGAAGGAGGGATGGAAGGAAGGTAGGAGGGAGGGAGGAAAGAAGGTAGGGGGACGGAGGAAGGTAAGAGGGAGGGAGGAAGAAAGAAAGAAGGAAGGAGGGATGGAAGGAAGGAAGGGAGGAAGAAGGAAGGAAGGAAAGTAGGGAGGGAAGAAGGCAGGAAGGAAAGGAGTGAGGAAAGAAGGAAGGAAAGGAGGGAGGGAAGAAGGAAGGAAGGAAGGAGGGGGGAAAGAAGGAAGGAAAGGAGGGGAGGAAAGAAGGAAGGGGGAGGAAGGTAAGAGGGAGGGAGGAAAGAAAGAAGGAAGGAGGGAGAGAGAGAGAAAAGAAGGAAGAAGGAAGGAAAAGGAAAGATGGAAGGAAGGGAGGCGGGAGGGTGAGTTGGTGCTGAGGGAGGTTATAACCACAGGAGCCCACTGCCTGTTCCCCTAACTTTAACCCCCCTGGTTATTATTGTAACCATGACGACAAACATCCCCTAACATTAACCCACACTGCTATGCTTCTGTAACATTAACAAAGTGACCATTTTATACCAAACCATCATATTTACCTAAAGCTAACCAGACCTGAACCACATCATAAAATATCATTAATGTCTAACAGTGATGTGTAACAGCTCAGACAGATGATGTGAATCACTCCAGAGTCACATGATCAAACCGCCTATTTGATCATTTAATTGAGACTTGTTGAGTAACACAGATATTGCGAAGAGAAGAAATTTCAAGAGCGAGCTGAACTTAAATCTGTCTAAAACCTGCTGTAAATGTGGATGATTATTAAAGTTTTAAAAGTTCTATTATCTCTAAAACACATCTTTCAAATCATCAATCTGTAGAATAACCAACATTTCTATAAACTGCAGTTAAAATGACACTCAACACTTCCTGTAGATGTTTCACAATTAAAGCATTATAGGAACCTGAAGCTGCTGTGTCACCCTGAACAGCTGGAAGACTTTTAATGTGAAAAACCGCAGCAGCAGCAGCAGCAGCTGTAGGCTTACATGGCGGTTTTTAAAGAGGAAGGATAGATGGAAGGAAGTACAGAAGGAAGAAAGGGAGGAAGGACAGAAGGAAGAAAGGGAGGAAGTACAGAAGGAAGAAAAGGAGGAAGGACAGAAGGAAGAAAGGGAGGAAGGACAGAAGGAAGAAAGGGAGGAAAGACAGATGAAAGGAAGAAAGGGAGGAAGGATAGAAGGAAGAAAGGGAGGAAGGACAGAAGGAAGAAAGGGAGGAAGGACAGAAGGAAGAAAGGGAGGAAGGACAGAAGGAAGAAAGGAAGGAAGGAACAAAGAAAGGATAAAGGAAGGTAGGAAGGAAAAAAAAACACAGAAAAGGAAAGTGGGCCGGATTGGACCCCTCGACGGGGTCCGCATGTTTGACACTCAACACTTCCTGTAGATGTTTCACAATTAAAGCATTATAGGATCCTGAAGCTGCTGTGTCACCCTGAACAGCTGGAAGACTTTTAATGTGAAAAACCGCAGCAGCTGTAACGTTACATGGCGGTTTTTTTAAAGAGGAAGGATAGATGGAAAGAAGTACAGAAGGAAGAAAGGGAGGAAGGACAGAAGGAAGAAAGGGAGGAAGGACAGAAGGAAGAAAGGGAGGAAGTACAGAAGGAAGAAAGGGAGGAAGGACAGAAGGAAGAAAGGGAGGAAACACAGATGAAAGGAAGAAAGGGAGGAAGGATAGAAGGACGAAAGGGAGGAAGGACAGAAGGAAGAAAGGGAGGAAAGACAGATAAAAGGAAGAAAGGAAGGAAGGATAGAAGGAAGAAAGGGAGGAAGGACAGAAGGAAGAAAGGGAGGAAAGACAGATAAAAGGAAGAAAGGAAGGAAGGATAGAAGGAAGAAAGGGAGGAAAGACAGATAAAAGGAAAGGAAGGATAGAAGGAAGAAAGGGAGGAAGGACAGAAGGAAGAAAGGGAAGAAGGACAGAAGGAAGGAAGGAACAAAGAAAGGATAAAGGAAGGTAGGAAGGAAAAAAAAAAACACAGAAAAGGAAAGTGGGCCGGAGTGGACCCCTCGACGGGGTCCACATGTTTGACACTCAACACTTCCTGTAGATGTTTCACAATTAAAGCATTATAGGAACCTGAAGCTGCTGTGTCACCCTGGAACAGCTGGAAGACTTTTTAATGTGAAAAACCGCAGCAGCTGTAACGTTACATGGCGGTTTTTAAAGACTCCTAAAAATATGATGACTGACACACAGAGAGGCTCACTGTCTCTGGTCACATAAATAAAAGACTTGTTTCCCTCCTCGCTCCGCACAGTTAAATGAAGGCTCTGTTCACTATTTTTGAATCAGTGGACAGAAACAAACTAAACGTGCAAAAGGCCGTTAAAGTTCAAACCCAAAACACACACACACACACACTCATACACACACACGCACACACACACACTCCTGCAGACCACACCCTCCTGTTTGGAGAAGCACTGAGGAGGAATTTCCACAGAGCTCTGCTGCTCACTGACTCTGGACCAGCTCTTTGATCCTGAGCCTCAATGTGCTGCTTGTCTGTTTGAATCGAACCAGTCAGGCTTTCAAACTGTGTGATAATAGACTCCGTTTGTGTGGTATTATAAGGAAAGATCTAATCTGTCTCAGTGTGTGTGTGTTGTGTGTGTGTGTGTGAGAGAGAGAGAGAGTGTGTGTGTGTGTGTGTGTGTGTGTGTGTGTGTGTGTGTGTGTGTGAGTGCATGACCTGCAGGCAGAAATGTGATGTGTGTTCTGCCTTTTTTGGGAGATTAGCGTCTGGATGCATACCCTGTTATACCTGCTGTGAGCCTGCTCCAACATGTCATACACACCTGCAGGGGGAGGAGGAGGGAGGAGGGGGTTGCGCACACACACACACACAACACACACACACACACACACACACACACACACACACACACACACACACACACTCATATATTTGGGTGCCCTCAGTGTGCTCCACCCTGCCTTTAAAGAATCCCAGAGGCAAATAGTCAATTGACAGTTTAGTGAGGTGTTGCACAAGCAATGGCAGGAAGATGTTGGTGTGTGTGTTGCACATTCTGACACATACACACACACACACACACACACACACACACACACACACACACACACACACACACACACACACACCTAGACCTAGAGAAGTGTGTGTTTTAGAGCATGCTGAAACAGGTCACTCTTTCATGCTGAACCAGGCAGTGTGTGTGTGTGTGTATGTGTATGTGTGTGTGTGTGTGTGTGTGTGTGTGTGTACCTTTGCTCCCCAGTGGTGTTTACCTCCTCTCTCTCTCTCCACTGCTGCTCGTGCTCCTCTCTCTGCCACGTCAAATGACTGCCTGGGTGCTTGGCTGGCTCCTCGGGGAGCCTCATGGCCGAACAGCCTGACTGACTGTGGTCACTCCGCTCGGCTAGAAACAACTGGCTCAAACCTTCCTACGTGCTCACTGCTGGACTTCTCTTTTTTTTTTCTTTTTTTTTTGGCCGGGTCTGACTGTTTACTGGAGCTCTCTACTTGCAGTTTGGGAGATCAAGGGATGTGTTCAGGTCTGTGGAGGCAGTCAGACTTAGACTAAGGAGTCCTGCTCACCTGACAGTTGTGGAGATATTAGATACTGGAGAAGAAGCTGCAGAACCTAAAACTCTATTTCTGGTTTTATTTTGAATCCATCCAGCTGACAAATGAGTGGATTTCTCTATAGAGGAAGGTAAGGCTTTTTATATGATAACAAATCCTGTGATGAGTCATGGAGGGTCGCTTCATTGTGTGGTCTGAGGTTGCATGTGTGAGGGTTCGTTCATGAATGTATAAAAAGCCTCTCCTCTGCTGTGAATGCATGGGAATAAAAAAAAAAGTCAAAAAAAAGAAGCTCACATTGAAAAGAAGACCTTTGTGCCGGTGTTACATAAGCACCCGTGAGGTCTCTCTCCTCTCTCCTCTCGCCCACAGCCGGTGCTTCCTGCATGAGCGGCTGAGGCTTATTGGCTGAGCTCATTTCAGTCTGAATTACCTCTGGAGGACGACTGTCATTTTCAACCTCTTCCAGGCTGCCAGACACAACAGAGGGTCTATAATTATACGTCCATTCCTCATGTCAGAGCTGCACAACTGTGTTTAAGATCCGACTTCAGGATCCCAAAAGTTTTTCCAACAAATATCAGTCTGACTGAGATGTGGAGAAATGCTTAACCCTCCTGTTGTGTTCGAGTCAAGGAAGGGAGGAAGAAGGAAGGAAAGGAGAGAGGGAGGGAGGGAAGGAAGAAAGGGAGATGGAGGAAGAAAGGAAGGAAGAAGGGAGGAAGGAAGGAAGGAAAGGAGGAAAGAAGGAAGGAAGGAAGGAAGGAAGGAAGGAAAGGAGGGAAGAAGGGAAGGAAGGAAAGGAGGAAAGAAGGAGGGAAGGAAGGAAGGAAGGAAAGGAGGAAGGAAGGAAGGAAAGGAGGGAAGAAGGGATGGAAGGAAAGGAGGAAGGAAGGAAGGAAGGAAGGAAAGGAGGAAGGAAGGAAGGAAGGAAGGGAGGGAAGAAGGGAAGGAAAGGAGGAAGGAAAGGAGGGAAGAAGGGAAGGAAGAAGGGAGGAAGGAAGGAAGAAGGGAGAAGGAAGGAAGAAGGGAGGAAGGAAGGAAGGAAAGGAGGGAAGAAGGGAAGGAAGAAGGGAAGGAAGGAAGAGTCAAAACAGATGGGTCAATTTGACCCGGGAGCACAACAGGAGGGTTAAAGAGTAGTTCAGATACCACAATACTCTGGACTGAATACTTTAATATTAAAATGTATTGGTATCTTCAGAGCTTTAGGAAGACTAAGGTTCAGTAGTTATTTATCCTTTTCCTCCATCCTTCCCCTCCTTCCTTCCTTCCTTCCTTCCTTCCTTCCTTCCTTCCTTCCTTCCTTCCTTCCTTCCTTCCTTCCTTCCTTCCTTCCTTCCTTCCTTCCTTCCTTCTACCTACTGTCTTACCTTCTTTACCTTCTATTCTTCCTTCCTACTTTCCTTCCTACCTTCTATCTTTTCTTCCTACCTACCTACGTCCCTTCCGTCCTTCCTACTTACCTACCTTCCTTCCTTCCTACCTACCTTCCTTCCTTCCTTCCTTCCTCCCTCCTACCTTCCTTCCTACCTTCCTTCGTCTGTCCTTCCTACCTTCCTTCCATCCTTCCTCCTTCCCTCTTTTCCTTCCTCCCCCCCTTCCTTCTTTCCTCCCTTCCTCCTACCTTCCTTTCCTTATTTCCTCCATCCATCCGTCCTTCCTTCCTTCTTTCAAATTCCAACATTAGCAGGTAAAAGTAAAAGCTGTAAAAGTTGTGCTTCAAGTTTATTAAAACCAGACAAAGTAAAAGTGAATGGCAGCTTCTTTCCTTCCTTCCTTATTTCCTCCGTCCTTCCGTCCTTCCCTCCTCCCTTCCTTCCTTCCTTCCTTCCTTCCTTCCTTCCTTCCTTCCTTCCTTTCTTCCTTCTACCTACTGTCTTACCTTCCTACCTCCTATTCTTCCTTCCTACTTTCCTTTTCTACCTTCTATCCTTCCTTCCTACCTACCTACGTCCCTTCCTTCCTTCCTACTTATTACCTACCTTCCTTCCTTCCTTCCCTCTTTTCCTTCCTCCCCCCTTCCTTCTTTCCTCCCTCCCTCCTACCTTCCTTCCTTATTTCCTCCATCCATCCGTCCTTCCTTCCTTCCTTCTTTCAAATTCCAACATTAGTAGGTAAAAGTAAAAGCTGTAAAAGTTTATTTAAGTTTATTTAAAATCAGACAAAGTAAAAGTGAGTGGCAGCTAAATGAGAAGCTACCTGGATGTTTTACACTCTGCTGTCTGTCAGATGGAGGAGAGATAAGAATGTGTATTGTTGAACCAGAATGATTACTGTTATTGTAAATAATGATCTCTATCCAAGGTTTTCTGAGCTCAAACTGGAGTTTCAGGTTTCTCTCACACATGCTGCAAAAGCTTTAATTGGCTATAATCAGTCAGCTGTTGCTCTGTCTGACTGCTTTACACAACGAATCTCCATTTAATTTCATATTTATGCATCTTTAACTTTTGCTTTTCTTCATCTGCAAGTTATAAATGTGTATTCTGAGCACGAAGGAAAGGAAGGTAGGTAGGAAAGAAGGTAGGCAGGGTAGGAAGGAGGGAAGGAAGTCAAGTAGGAAGGCAAGAAGGGAGGTAGGAAGGAAGGAAGGAATGATGGAAAGAAGCAGTATTAGTGAGTAAAGCAGATGACTGACTGCGTGTTGGTCTGAGGTTTGATGAAAGGAGGAAGGAAGGAAGGAAGGAAGGAAGCAGTCTTAGTGAGTAAAGCAGATGACTGACTGTGTGTTGGTCTGAGGTTTGATGAAGGAAGGAAGGAAGGAAGGAAGGAAGGAAGGAAGGAAGGAAGGAAGGAAGGAAGCAGTATTAGTGAGTAAAGCAGATGACTGACTGCGTGTTGGTCTGAGGTTTGATGAAGGAAGGAAGGAAGGAAGGAAGGAAGAGTGTTGGTCTGAGGTTTGATGAAGGAAGGAAGGAAGGAAGGAAGGAAGAGTGTTGGTCTGAGGTTTGATGGCGAGTAAGAGTCTGTTTCATCAGATTCAAACTACTTTTTTTAATATAGCAATCACTGAGCGGTAACTTCCTGTCATGCAGGTGCAGAATCACAACTGATATTTATGTGTTTATGAGCTCAGTTCCAGCATTTATAAAGGTTATAATCTGGCTTCTTGTCTCTTTGCTGTAGCAGCTTTGATCTTTGCAGTGTGTTCAGATGAAACTGTTACAGAGGACGTGAGGAGATGTGAGGTGAGGTGATGTGAGGAGACGTGAGGTGATGTGAGGACACAATAGGGTCTAAAACCTTGCTTGCTCTTTCTAGCAGATGTTACATAAGTTAAAATATATTCAGTCTTTGTTTTAGAAGCAGAGAAACATTAAGAGTGTGAAGTGTTTATCTGATTAATGACTCCAACCTGGAACAAGATACTATGAACTTTTCACCTGGTGTCTAGACTCAAGTTTAAAAAGAAGGTAGGTAGGTAGGATAGAAGGT
>JAJDFG010001108.1:0-35000 GCA_021039105.1 Scomber colias | reverse complement strand
GAAAGGAGGTAGGAAGGAAGGGAAGAAGGAAGGTAGGTAGGAAGGAAGGAAGGTAGGTAGGTAGGAAAGAAGGTAGGTAGGAAGGAAAGGAGGGAGGTAGGAAGGGAAGAAGGGAGGTAGGAAGGAAGGAAAGGAGGGAGGTAGGAAGGCAGGAAGGAAGGAAGGAAGGAAGGAAGGTAGGTAGGTAGGTAGGTAGGTAGGTAGAAGGGAAGGAAGGAAGGAAGGAAGGAGAGTAGATAGGAAGGAAGGGAGGGAGGTAGGTAGATAGGAAGGAAGGAAGGTAGGTAGGAGAGTAGATAGGAAGGAAGGAAGGTAGGATAGGAAGGAAGGAAATAAAGAAGGAAGGAAGATATTTATTCTTCATTGCTGCTAATGGAAGGAAATCCAGCTCCAGCTCCAGCAATCCTCTGATCCAGACTATGTTTAGGTAGCGCTGGGATGAATCTCAGAGGAATAAACAGACTTTTATTTTTCCTCCTAGAAGCAAAGAAAAAAATAAAGCTTCACAGTATCAGCTGATTATATCTTTTTAATTAGGTAAACTAAGAATAAAAGAGACTGTATTAAACCTGGTTTGACATTTAAGTGGCCCAAAATGCACAAAAAATGAAACTATATGTCTAAAAACTACCATAAAGAGACATAAAACTGACTAAAAAGAGACTTAAATTGACTAAAAAAAACCAAAAACTACCAAAAACAGACATAAATATGATTAAAAAGAGACTTAAATTGACTAAAGAAACTTAAAAACTACCAAAAAGAGGCATAAAAATGATTAAAATCAACCTACAGTTAGTTTGAGTGACAGCTGCCATCTGGTTACCATGGCAACGTAGAGATGAAAAGACTCAAAACTACCAGAAAGAGACATTTCCATCATTATATTTTCATGTCTGAGGTAAAATAGGACATGATATTGTGTGATAGGAGATGTTTAGTGGCTCTCTCTGCTTCAACATTTGGTATATAGACACTTTTTATGAGGAGAACATGTAGAATATAAACAGTATGTAAGAGTTAAGTAGCTCTGAGGTGAATCTCTTCCTCCTACAAGTCTACAGAATAACAAAACTCTCACAGTATCAGCTGATGACATCATTTAATTATGTAAACTAACAATAAACGTGACTCTATAAAGTAAAGAAGCTCTCAGGAAAATAATCCCTGAGGCTTTTCCAAAGATGGTGGAAGGAAGGAAAGAAGGAAGGTAGAAAGAAAGGAAGCAAGGAAGGAAGGAAGGTAGGAAAGTAGGTAGGTAGGTAGGTAGGATAGAAGGTAGAAAGGATGGAAGGCAGGAAGGAAGGAAGGAAGGTATAGGAAAGTAGTATATAGGTGGGATAGAAGGTATGAAAGAAGGAAGGTAGGAAGGAAGGAAAGAAGGTAGGATAGAAGGTAGGTAGGTAGGTAGGTAGAAGGGAAGGAAGGAAAGAAGGAAGGTAGAAAGGAAGGAAGGAAGGTTGGAAGGAAGAAAAGAAGGATGGTACAGTAGGTAGGTAGAAAGGAAGGAAGGTAGGTAGGATAGAAGGTAGGTAGGTAGAAAGGAAGGAAGGAAGGTAGATAGAAAGGAAGGTAGAAAGGATGGAAGGAAAGACGGTAGGAAGGAAAGTAGGTAGGTAGAAAGGAAGGAATGAAGGAAGGTAGAAAAGAAGGTAGGTAGGTAGAAAGGAAAGTATAGGTAGGTAGAAAGTTAGGAAGGAAGAAAGGAAGGAAAGTAGGTAGGTAGGTAGAAAGTTAGGAAGGAAGAAAGGAAGGAAGGAAGGAAGGAAGGAAGGTAGAAAGGAAGGAAGGTAGGTAGAAAGGAATGAAAGAAGGTAGAAAGGAAGGTAGGTAGGTAAGAAGGCAGGAAGGTAGATAGGTAGGTAGGATAGAGGTAGGAAAGAAGGAAGGTAGGTAGAAAGGAAGGAAGGAAGGTAGAAAGGTAGGAAGGTACAAAGGAAGGAAGGAAAGAAGGTAGGTAGGATAGAAGGTAGGAAGGTAGGTAGGTAGAAGGGAAGGAAGGAAAGAAAGTAGGAAGGTAGGTAGGAAAGTAGGTAGGTAGGTATGATAGAAGGTAGGCAGGATAGAAGGTAGGAAGGAAAGAAGGTTGGTAGGTATGATAGAAGGTAGGAAGGAAGGAAAGAAGGTAGGTAGAAAGGAAGGAAGGAAGGTAGGTAGATAGGAAGGTAGGAAGGAAGGTAGGTAGGATAGATAAATCCCTGAGGCTTTTCCAGAGTTGTTGGAAGGATTTCACGGCTCCTTGTTTACTGTTTCTCGGCTGGTGAGTGATGGCTGTGTGACTCCAAGCATGCGCTGACTCAGTTTCCACCAGCAGTGTGTGAGTGTGTGTGTGTGTGTGTGTGTGAGTGTGTGTGTGTGTGTCTGTCTGTGTGTGTGTGTATCTGTCTCTGTGTGTGTGTGAGTGTGCCTGCTGTCTCTTGTCATGCCTGTGTGGAAGTTTAGGCTCCTCCCACTTCTCCAGCTCTGCTCATCACACACTATTTTTGACCCTGTGAGCTTTTGAGAGTTCACCACCACACATGACGCAAGCAGGAGCAGGAGCCGCAGAGACATAGGTGGAAAAACACAACGTTCACCTGAGAGAGAGAGACGTGGATTAAAATGCCGGGATAAGGATCAGTGTGTGTAGTGTGTGTCTGCTGCTGGTGAACACACACACTGAGGGACTTTGTTGAGTCTGGAGGAATTCAGCAGCTGATGGTGGTTGTCTCTGTCTTTCAGGAACGGTAGCGCAGAGAAACGTCCGAGGCCGAGGAGCATCGGACCGATGATGGGTGAGTTCAGATTTATATATATATATATATAATATGAACTCTGTGAGGGACTCTGATTAAAATGAACCTGGAATAAGATAAAAATAAAGATTTTACCTGGTGTGTAGGCTCAACTTTAAAAGTAGGTAGGAAGGATATAAGGTAGAGAGGAAGAAAGGAAAGATAGAAGGAAAGAAGGAAGGATATAAGGTAGAGAGGAAGGAAGGGAGGTAGGTAAGTAGAAAAGAAGGGAGGTATGAAGGAAGGGGGGTAGGAAGGAAGGAAGGAAGTAAGGAAGGAAGGAAGGGAGGTAGGTAGGTAGGTAGGAGAGTAGGTATGAAGGAAGGGAGGGAGGTAGGAAGGAAGGAAGGAAGGACGGATATAAGGTAGAGAGGAAGGAAGGGAGTTAGGTAGGTAGGAAGGAAGGGAGGTAGAGAGGAAGGAAGGATAGAAGGAAAGAAGGAAGAATATAAGATAGAGAGGAAGGAAGGGAGGTGGGTAAGTAGGAAGGAAGGAAGGAAGGTAGGAAGGAAGGAAAGAAGGAAGGTAGGTAGGAAAGAAGGTATGAAGGAAGAAAAGAAGGAAGGAAAGAAGGTATGTAGGTAGGTAGGTAGGAAAGAAGGTAGGTAGGAAGGGAGGACGAATAGAAGGTAGGAAGGAAGGAAGGAAGGAAGATAGGAAGGGAGGATAAAAGGTAGGAAGGAAGGTAGGTAGGTAGGTATGAAGGAAGGAAAGAAGTCAGATAGGAAGGAAGAAAGGATAGAAGGACGCATAGAAGGTAGGAAGGGAAGAAGGGAGGTAGGAAGGAAGGATAGAAGGTAGGATAGAAGGAAGGTAGGTAGGTAGGAAAGAAGGTATGAAGGAAGGAAAGAAGGTAGGTAGGTAGGTAGGATAGAAGGAAGGAAGGAAGGTATGAAGGAAGGAAAGAAGGTATGAAGGAAGAAAAGAAGGAAGGAAGGGATGTAGGAAGAAAAAAAGGAGGGAAGGAAGGTAGATAGGAAGGAAGGACAGAAGGAAGGAAGGAAGGAAGGTAGGAAGGGAAGAAGGGAGGTAGGAAGGGAGGAAGGAAGGATAGAAGGTAGGTAGGTAGGAAAGAAAGTATGAAGGAAGGAAAGAAGGTAGATAGGAAGGAAGGAAGGAAGGAAGGTAGGAAAGACGGTACAAAGGAAGAAAAGAAGGTAGGAAAGAAGGTAGATAGGTAGGAAGGAAAGAAGGTAGATAGGAAGGTAGGAAGGAAGGATAGAAGGTAGGAAGTAAGTAAAGAAGGAAGGAAGGAAGGAGGAAGTATGAAGGAAGGAAGGAAGGAAGGAAGGATCGAAGGAAGGAAGGAAAGGAGGAAGGAAGGAAGGTATGAAGGGAGGAAAGAAGGAGGGAACGAAGGTAGGAAGGAAGGAAGGTATGAAGGGAGGAAAGAAGGAGGGAACGAAGGTAGGAAGGAAGGAAAGACATGTTCCTGCAGTATTAACCTGCTCTGCTTCCTGTTTGTTCCTGTTGACTAATCAGCTATTTGTGAGTTACAGTCTGTTGCAACATGAATGACTCTGTGTTGCTACCAGCCAACACCTCTTTTATAGGTGTGTGTGTGTGTGTGTGTGTGTGTGTGTGTGTGTGTGTGTGTGTGTGTGTGTGTGTGTGTGTGTGTGTGTGTGTGTGTGTGTGTGTGTGTACTGGTTTCCTAATGAGGTCTAATGGAGGAGTTTTAAACTGTTTTTCTGTCTTGGCTGTTTGACTGGTGCTGATCTAACAGACTCAGTAATTGTCTCATAATGTCCATGTTTCCATTAAAGAACCAAGTAATGGTGGTATTAGTATTAATAGTATGGTACATATTATGAAACAGGAAAGTCTTGACCCTCCTGTCGTCCTCTGGTCAATGTTGACCCAGGCGGAGGAGGAGGAGAGGCGTTAACTCATAAATGAGGGTTAGTTTCATTTAAATGAGGCTTATTGACCAAAGATTCCAAAAATATGTGTAAAACTTGTGATAATAAGTTGGAATGAAGTTAGCTAAAAAGGTCTATCACAGAATTTGGTGATAATTTTGATGCTTTATAAACAGTTCAGCCAATTTTCACCCTCGAGGACAAAAGTCAAAAGGACAAATAGTCGATGGGAAAGCAACAGGAGGGTAAATACAGTATAATTTAACCCTCCTGTTGTCCTCAGGTCAAGGAAGGACTTAAGGAGGAAAAGAGGAAGGAAGTAAGGAGAGAAGGAAGGGAGGAAGGAAAGGAGTAAGGAGGGAGGGAGGGAGGGAGGGAGGAAAATAGGGAGGAAGGAAGGAAGGAAAGGAAAGGACGAAGGATGAAAAGAGGAAGGAATTTAGGAGAGAAGGACGGGAGGAAGCAAGGAATGAAGGAAGTAAAGGAGTAAGGAGGAAAAGAGGAAGGAAACAAGGAAGGAAAGGATTAGTGAGGAAAAGAGGAAGGAAGTAAGGAGAGAAGGAAGGAAAGAAAGGAGGGAGGGAGGGAGGGAGGGAGGAAGAGGTAGCAAAGAAACAGGGGAGGAGGGGAGGAGGGGAGGAAGGAAGGAAAGTCAAAAGAGACAGTGTCAATTTGACCCGGGGCGACACAAGGGTTAAGAAGACATTTTACATGGTGAATGAATTTATATTCTATCAGTTTCTTTCAAGAGAAGACTTTTGGACATGTAAAACTAAAGTGTTACCCTCCTTATGATTCCTCACTGAGTATAAATGACAGCTGTGTTTCTTAATGACAGAGTGAAAAGGAAGAAAAGGTGCTTATTTGAGACAGTACAGCTTTTATCTTAAAGGAACAGTTTTGGCTTTATACTCATTTTCTTTCAGAGAGTGAAATATGAAGATATCAGTCTCATGTCTGGTTGTTAAGTTGGAGACAGGAAGTGGTTAGCCTTGCTTAGCTTAGCTTAGCTTACCTTAGCATAAAGACTGGAAGGAGGAGGTACAGTTAGATTTCTGTTTATGTTCAGTTTAAACAGACAATGTTCACTCATTAGCACATTTTATTAATCTAAAAATCTAAAACCTGTGACAGTAAAGTGAGGGAACCAAACTTCTTCTTCTTGACAAACATATTTGCATCTACCAACCTGACAATGAGACTTCAGGAGGCTGCTTAAAATCACCAATTGCTGTTCAACCTGAAATAGCAAACTGTAGATTTTACATTTCTGTCTACATATGGACTCAAGTAACAAGAGAGAACATGTTCATTAGTGAGCTTTAATGGTGTTTGTAGCTTTAATTTTAAATTCTGGACTGAGCCAGGCTAGCTTTTCCCTTAGGTTCCAGTCTCTATGCTAAGCTAAGCTAAGCTAACCACGACTCCAGCTCTGTGCTAAACACACAGAGCTGAGACCTGATCTCAGAAAGAAAGCAGAGCATGATTCCCAAAAATGTTGAACTATTCCTTTAGGTTTGACATTCAGGTTAATTAAGATTAGGGTTTAGCCAAAAGGTCAGAATTTATTAATTGATTCTGAATCTGTAAAGTAACTAAAGCTTTCAGATTTATGTAGTGAAGTAAAAATGTACCATATTTGCCTGTAATGTAATACAGTGGGGTAGTGTAAGTATAGCATATAGATATAAATGTAGTAGCACAAAATGGAAATACTCAAGTATCTCAAATGTCTTCTTAAGTACAGAGTTACTTTCCATCTCTGCAAAAAAGGAACATAAACAGTCTACCCTCACAAGTCTAGTAATACACCATGTGAGTGTGTGTGAGTGTTTACATGGTTGTTGTACCAGTGTGTCGTTCATATCAGAGTTGTGTAATATTTTGTACCTTGACCAGCTGCAGGCTTTGGGTTGCAGCTCCCAGGCCTTCACCCAATATACCTCCCAGCTTCCCAGTATAGAGCAGCTCTTAATTATATTTAATGAGCCGCAATGTCACAAACAGTATCAGTAAGAGTCCTCACAAGTACAGTAACACAACATGAGAGTGTGTGAGTCCTCACAAGTACAGTAACACAACATGTGAGTGTGTGAGTCCTCACAAGTACAGTAACACAACATGTGAGTGTGTGAGTCCTCACAAGTACAGTAACACAACATGTGAGTGTGTGAGTCCTCACAAGTACAGTAACACAACATGAGAGTGTGTGAGTCCTCACAAGTACAGTAACACAACATGAGAGTGTGTGAGTCCTCTACAAGTACTGCCATTATACTTATTTTATACTGAAACTGAGGCAGTATACTTGAAGTTTACTTTTTATAAACTATATTTTATATACTTAAGAATAGTATAGTGACGTATATTTGACTGAAACTGAAAAGTCTAAGACTAAGTACTTCTACTAAGAGTTACACTTATACTTTAATACTAAAGCTTATACTTTAGTATACTTTTTATTTCCTTCCTCCATCCTTTCCTTCCTTCTTCCTTCCTCCCTTACATCCTTCCTTCCTTCCTCCCTTCTTTCCTCCTTTCCTTCTTTCTTCCTCCCTCCCTTCCTTCTTTCCTTCCTTCCTCCCTCCCTTCCTTCCTCCTTTCCTTCCTTCTTCCTCCCTTCCTTTCTTCCTTCCTTCCTTCTTCCTCCCTTCCTTTCTTCCTTCCTTCCTTCTTCCTCCCTTCCTTCCTTGACTCGAGGACAAGAGGGTTAATACTAAGACTTACACTTCTACTTTAATAATAAAGCTTATACTTGTACTTTCTCCTTTTCGTGTCTTCTATCTGCAGATTTATGAGTGTACTTATATACTTAGTATACTTGCTATACTTACACTCAAGCATACTTAATAAAATGAACTTCTAGTATACTACTTTCTGCTCAGGGAGTGTTTTACATGTTTGAATCAGTGCGTCATTGATATCAGTGTTGAGCAACATGTTGTACTCTGACCAGCTGCAGGCTCCTTCTACCCTCACTGTCCTTCTTTCTTTCCTCTTTTCTTTTCTCCTTCCTTCCTTCCTTCCTCTCTCCCTCCTTCCTTCCTTCCTCCCTCCCTCCTACCTTCCTTCCTTCCTTTCTCCCTCCTTCCTCTTTTCCTCCCTCCCCTCTACCTTCCTTACTTCCTTCCTTCTTCCTCCTTTCCTTCTTTCATCCTCCCTCCTTTCCTCCCTCCTACCTACCTTCCTTCCTTCCCTCTTGTCCTTCCTTCTTCCTCCTTCCCTCCTTCCTTCCTTTCCTTCCTTTTTTCCCTCCTCGCCTTCCTCCCTTCCTTCCTTCCCTCTTTTCCTTCCTTCTTCCTCCTTTCCTCCCTCTTTTCCTTTCTCCCTCCTTCCTTCTTTCCTCCCTCCCTCCTACCTTCCTTCCTTCCTTATTTCCTCCATCCGTCCTTCCTTCCCTCTTTTCCTTCCTTTGTCCTCCTTTCCTTCCTTCTTCCTCCCTTCCATCCTTCATGTCTCCCTCCTTTCCTTCCTCCGTCCTTTCCTTCCTTCTTCCGTCTGTCCTTCTTGTTTGCCTTCCTTCCATCTCTCCTTCCTTCCTTCCATCCTTCCTCCTTTCCTTCCTTCATCCTTCCTCCTTTCCTTCCTTCCTTCCCTCCTTTTCCTTTGACATGTTTGAACCAGTGCGTCATTGATATCAGTGTTGAGCAACATGTTGTACTCTGACCAGCTGCAGGCTCCGTCTACCTTCACTGTCCTTCTTTCCTTCCTTCCTTCCTTCCTCCCCTCCTTTCCTTCCTTCTTTCCTTTCTCCCTCCTTCCTTCCTTCCTTCTGTCCTTCCTTCCTTCTTTTCCTCCTTTCCTTCCTTCATTCTTCCTCCCCTCCTTTCCTTCCTTCTTCCTCCCTTCCATCCTTCTTCCTCCTTTCCTTCCTTCCATCCTTCCTCCCTCCTTTCCTTCCTCCGTCCTTTCCTTCCTTCTTCCGTCTGTCCTTCCTTCCTTCCTTCCTTCTTGTCTTCTCTTCCCTTTCGTCCTTTCCTTCCTTCCTTCCTTCCATCCTTCCTGTCTTCCTCCTTTCCTTCCTCCGTCGTCCTTCCCTACCTTCTTCCTTCTGTCCTTCTTGTTTGCCTTCCTTCCATCTCTCCTTCCTTCCTTTATCCTCCCTCCTTTCTTTCCTCCCCTCCTTTTCTTCCATCCTTCTTCCATCCTTCTTCTTTCCTTCCTCCTTTCCTTCCTTTCCTTCCTTCCTTCCTTTCCTTCCCTCATTTCCTTCCTTCCTTCCCTCTTTTCCTTTTACATGTTTGAACCAGTGCGTCATCGGTATCAGTGTTGAGCAACATGTTGTACTCTGACCAGCTGCAGGCTCCTTCTACCTTCTCGACATCGAGCAGCTTTTAATAATATTTAATGTGCCGCAATTTTAAAGAACTGTCAGAAATCTGTTCTCTGCCAGAAGCGACTTGATTATGTCTCCGGGGGTCTCTGGCCTTCCTCTGCATCCCGCCCCGGCTCCGCTGCACACCCCATTGGCTCGGCAGTTATAAAGGGAATATAACACAAATCCCCTCCTGTGTGTGTGTGTGTGTGTGTGACTGTGTGTGTGTCTGTGTGTGTATGTGTGTGTATGTGTGTGTGTCTGTGTGTGTCTGTGTGTGTGTGTCTGTGTGGATGTGTCAGTCTGTGTGTCTGTGTGTGTGTGTGTGTGTGTGTGTGTGTCTCTCTCTCTGTGTGCGTGTGGGTGTGGGTGTGTGTGTGTGTGTCTCTGTGTGTGGGTGTCTGTCTGTGTGTGTGTGTGTGTGTGTGTGGGTGTTTGTCTGTGTGTCTGTGTGTGTCTGTGTGTGTGTGTGTGTGTGTGTGTGTGTGTGTGTCTGTGTGTGTCTGTGTGTGTGTGTGTGTCTCTGTCTGTGTGTGTGTGTGTGTGTGTGTGTGTGTGTGTGTGTGGAGGTTTCTGGGAACGCTTCTGGCCTTTATAGAGAGGATAAAGTTTGGCTTTGAGATGTCTTAATGCGTATGGTACTGTTTCAGCTGGATGGGAATACTACACCATGTCCACGTTCTGTGTGTGTGTGTGTGCATGTGTGTGTGTGTGCATGTGTGTGTGTGTGTGTGTGTGTGGACATGGCTCATATACGTCCAGGTTTAATGGGGTAATAAAGAGGCGAGGGTTGATGAGGCCGTCTTAGAGATGCTGCACAGAGAGGCCAGAGGAGTTGAGGTGTGTTTGCTGTCAGTCTATTTGAATGTGAGACTAACGACTAGCTAGACGAACCCACTCCCCACTGCCCACTTTTCCTCTAAAATGCTCCTGACTTCTTTAATTAAAACACGCTTGTTCCAAAAATTCCATTCAAGGTTGACTTACTTGAGCTTTCAGCCGCATCAGCATGGTCTTCATCGGTAGATTAAGTTTATAATGAACTGTCAAACTCAATCTTTAAGCCAACTTAAAGACAAGAATTCCTGAAAGTGCTCCGAATAATTGGAAAGGGTGTTGAACATCGATGTCGTCATGACAACTGAGCAAACACTGCTGAGTTCTGCTGATGAAGGCAGTGTGATGCAGTTGAAAGCTCCAGAACAAGCGTGTAAGAGGACCTTGGTTTGATTTAGTAATGTTTTCATAGTCAGAATTAGTGTTTTTCCTGTTGTCTTCGAGTCAAGGAAGGGAGGGAGGAAGGGAGGAAGGGAGGAAGGAAGGAAGAAAGGAAGGAAAGGAGGGAGGGAGGGGAGGAGGGAAGGAAGGAAGGAAGTAGGGAAGGTAGGAAGAAGGAAGGAAAGGAGGGAAGGGAGGAAGGAAGGAAAGAAGGAGGGAGGGAGGAAGGAAGGAAGAAAGGGGGATGGAGGAAGGAAAGAAGGAAGGGAGGAAAGTGAGAAGGGGGGAGGGAGGAAGAGAGGGAGGAAGGAAGAAGGAAGGAAAGGAGGGAGGGAGGAAGGAAGAAGGAAGGAAGGAAGGAAGGGAGGAAAGGAAAATAGGAAGAAAAGGAAGGAAGGGAGGAAAGGAAAGGAGCAAGGAAAGGAAGGAATGAAGGATGGAGGAAAGAAGGAAGGGAGGTAGGAGGGAGGGAGAAAGGAAAAGAGGAAGGATAGAGGAAAGAAGGAAGGGAGGAAGGTAGGGGGAGGAAAGAAAGAGAGAAGGAGGGAGGGAGGGAGGAAAGAAGGAAGGGAGGAAGGAAAGGAAGGAAAGAAGGAGGGAGGGAGGGAGGAAGGAAGGAAGGAAGGGAAGGACAGAAAGAAGGAAGGGAGGAAGGTAGGGGAGGAAAGAAAGAGACAAGGAGGGAGGGAGGAAAGGAAGGAAGAAAGGAGGGAGGGAGGAAGGACAGAAGGAAGGAAGGAAGGGGAGGAAAGAAGGAAGGAACAGTCTTCATTGGTAGTTGAGTCTCTTAAACTCTACTAAATCTCATATTCGACCATCTTGAGGTCAAAGGTCAGATTCACATACAGTAATATTCTACTTTAAACTATATTTTAAGTCTTTTTTTTCTTCTGCATCTTGAACTGAACATAATGTTTTAGTCATTGTTCGGACTTCTGCTTTTTTTATCCACGTTTTGAAGAGTTCCTGGAAATAAATCTTGGCAGTGTGAAACAACAGTAATCACCGTTCTTCTTCTTCTACTTCCTGCTTCCCTCAGACATAATTCTCACTGTGTCTCCGTCACAGTTTCATTATCCGAGTTATTTTAGTCACAGTCCAGTTTTACAGCTTCAGTCGTCTCTTAACCCTCCTGTTGTCCTTGAGTCAAGGAAAGGAAGGGAGGAAGAAGGAAGGGAAGAAAGAGGGAGGAAGGAAAGGAAGGGAGGAAGGTAGGAGGGAGGGAGGGAGGAAGGAGGATGAAGGAAGGGAGGAAGAAGGAAGGAAGGGAGGAAGAAAGAAGGAAAGGAGGGAGGGAGGAAGGGAAGGAAGGAAGGGAGGAAGGAAGGAGGGAGGAAGAAAGGAAAAGAGGAAGAGAGGAAGGAAGGATAGAAGGACCTGAGGAAAGAAGGAAGGAAAGGAAGGATGGAAGGAAGGAAGGGAGGAAGAATGGTAGGAAGGAAGGTAGGAAGGGAGGAAAGAAGGAGGGAGGGGAGAAAGGAAGGAAGGAAGGAAGGTAGGAGGGAGGGAGGAAAGAAGGAAGGGAGGAAGGTAGGGGTGAGGAAAGAAAGAGAGATGGGAGGGAGGAAGGAAGGAGGAAAGGAGGAAGGGAGGAAGAAGGAAGGAAAGGAGGATGTGAGGCAGCAAGGAAGGAAGGAAGGAGGAAGGGAGAAGAAGGAAGGAAAGGAGGAAGTGAGGCAGCAAGGAAGGAAGGAAGGAAGGAAGGAAGGAAGGAAGGAAGGGAGGAAGAAGTTTTCTTTCATATTAAGTAGATGAAAGCTTGAATAAGTCTTTAACTGGCATAACGTTTCTTTGTGTTGGAGAAGCAGAAGAGCTTCATCATCATGTGTTATGTCTGTTATTTGCTTGGTTGATAAATTCAGTTCTTCTGTTATTTATTTACTTTTAAACCTCAATCCTTCATATTTTATTGGCCATGAGAGCTTTAAAAAAAAAGAAAAGAGAGAGAAAAGTGAAGGAGGTCAGCGGTTAGAAAGCAAAACATCTCACTAGGAGACGTTTCAGAGGCCAGAACTGGAAAACTGGCAGAATACACTCAGCTAAGCACAGTTTAAAAGATGAGGAAGATTAAAGAAGAAGGAAGGAAGGGAGGGAGGGAGGATGGAGGAAAGAAGGAAGGAAGGTAGGAGGGAGGGAGAAAGGAAAAGAGGAAGGAAGGAAGAAGGAAGGAAAGGAGGGAGGGAGGGAGAGAGGGAGTGAGGGAGGAAGAAGGAAGGAAAGGAGGGAGGGAGGGAGAGAGGGAGGGAGGGGAGGGAGAGAGGGAGGGAGGGAGGGAGGAAGAAGGAAGGAAAGGAGGAAGGAAAGGAAGGAAGGAAGGTAGGAGGGAGGGAGAAAGGAAAGAGGAAGGAAGGAAAGAAGGACAGAGGAAAGAAGGAAGAGAGGGGTAGGGAGGGAGGAAGGAAGGAAGGTAAAGAGGAAGGAAGGAAAGAAGGCCAGAGGAAAGAGGAAGGAAGGAATTCCTTCCTCTTTTCCTTCCTTCCTTCCTTCCTTCCTTTCTTCCCTTCCTTCCCTCCTTTCCTTCCTTCTTCCTCTCTCCTTTCATTCCCTCCTTCCTTCCTTCCTTCCCTCCTTTCTTTCCTTCTTCCTCCCTCCTTTCCTTCCCTCTTCCTCCCTTCCTTCCCTTCCTTCCTCCCTCCTTTCCTTCCTTCTTCCTCTCTCCTTTCATTCCCTCCTTCCTTCCTTCCCTCCTTTCTTTCCTTCTTCCTCCCTCCTTTCCTTCCCTCTTCCTCCCTTCCTTCCCTTCCTTCCTCCCTCCTTTCCTTCCTTCTTCCTCTCTCCTTTCATTCCCTCCTTCATTCCTTCCCTCCTTTCTTTCCTCCAGCTCCTGCATTAGGAAAATGGTTATTGCTCTCACTAATTACTAAATCTTTTACATCCTGTTTTAATTTAATTTATTCTCCTTTCTGTGTCTTCTATCTGCAGATTTCTCGTGTGAAGAGACGGATAAAGGTCCTCCGGTACAGATGCACAGCCTGCGAGAGTTTGAACAGGTAAGAGTTTGCTGTGTTTCTTTGTTTCACCCTGCTGAAGAGGAGAAGCTGTTATTGAGCCACCGCTGCTGCTGTAGAGTAACGTGAGGTTTCTGTCGGTGCATGACGTGCTGTAGAGTAACATGTGACGTGCCTCTCTGTCGGAGGAGTCCAGGCTTGTCTCTCTCTTCCTTGGTAATGACTGTGTAGGTGTGTTTGGGAAGATGATGGTGATGATGATGATGATGATGGTGATGGTGATGATGATGGTGATGATGATGATGTGGCAACTGAAGCTCTGCATGAGTCAAAGCCTTGTTCTCCTCCACAGTCCTCCGCTGTCTGTCTGTCTCTTATGAATACTGTCATTTAAACATGAAGCTGCGGATGTTTCATAGCTGCTGATTCTCATCCAGCTCTTTTTTTTTTTTTTTAAGATTTTGTTGGCATAGAACGCCTTTATTCATCAGTAGATCGACAGGAAACATGGGAGAGGGGGGGGCGGGGTGACATGCAGCAAAGGACCTCCGCTCGGGATTCAAAACCGGGGGTCGGCTGCGTATATGGCATGCGCTCTAACCACTCGCCCACCTGCGCGCCATCCAGCTCTTTTAAATACTCAGTAATTGAATGGAACAAGATTTTAGGAGATTTCTTACAGTCTGAATTCACCTTCATCTCGTCCTCCCGGGTCAAATTGACCCCGTCTGTTTTGACTGTTCCTCCCTTCCTCCTTCCTTTCTTTTCCTTTCCTTCCTTCCTTTCTTCTTTCTCCATTCCTTCCTCCTTTCTCCCTTCCTTTCTCCTTTCTTTCCTTCTTTCTCCCCTCCTTCTTCCTTTCCTTCCTTCTTCCTCCCTCCTTCCTTCCTTCCTTCCTTCCTTCCTTCCTTCCTTCTTCCTCCCTCCTTTCCTTCCTCCTTTCTCCCTTCCTTTCTCCTTTCCTTCCTTCTTCCTCCCTTCCTTCCCCCTTTCCTTTCTTCTTATTCCCTTCCTTCCTCCTTTCCTTCCTTCTTTATCCATACTCGAGAACAACAGGAGGCTTAAGAAAAGAATCTATAACTTGCATCACGGCTAAATAAATGAAGGAAAAACATTTTCCTGGTTTCCTGTCTCTGCAGCTTTGTCGTGAGTGTCAGTGATCAAAGCAAACGCATCACACAAAGACACGATCACATGTAAAAAAGGAGATTTATGAATAAATAAGTGGAACCCACATGCTGATGTATTTTTAGAAGCTGGAATCAAGTATTCTGCATAGTTCACGGTGTGTCTGCTTGGGGTTTTTGGAGATGAGAGAGGAGCAGTTTTCCTCTGGTTCTGATTCTCTGCCAGAGTAATGGATTCTGGGAGCTGTGCCAGGTGCATTATGGGTCTGATATAACTCTGGAGGTGCTCGCTGCGATTACCCCCGTCCACCTTTTAGTGAGAGCTGCTCAGAGTTGAGCTTGTATTAGATACCAGTCTGACTTTAAACAGCTGCTCATATATTTAATTTATAGAAAGGAGAGAAACTATTTTAAAGGCTTTACTTCTTACCAAGAGGTGGATAAAGTATTCAGATAGTTTACTTTAGTAATAGTAGCAGAAAATCCTACTACAGTAAAAGTACTGCAGTATTATAGTGATGTAGTATGCAGTATTACAGTAAAAGTACTGCAGTATTATGAGTGATGTACTATGCAGTATTACAGTAAAAGTACTGCAGTATTATAGTGATGTAGTATGCAGTATTACAGTAAAAGTACTGCAGTATTATAGTGATGTAGTATGCAGTATTACAGTAAAAGTACTGCAGTATTATGAGTGATGTACTATGCAGTATTACAGTAAAAGTACTGCAGTATTATAGTGATGTAGTATGCAGTATTACAGTAAAAGTACTGCAGTATTATGAGTGATGTAGTATGCAGTATTACAGTAAAAGTACTGCAGTATTATAGTGATGCAGTATGCAGTATTACAGTAAAAGTACTGCAGTATTATGAGTGATGTAGTATGCAGTATTACAGTAAAAGTACTGCAGTATTATAGTGATGCAGTATGCAGTATTACAGTAAAAGTACTGCAGTATTATGAGTGATGTAGTATGCAGTATTACAGTAAAAGTACTGCAGTATTATAGTGATGTAGTATGCAGTATTACAGTAAAAGTACTGCAGTATTATAGTGATGTAGTATGCAGTATTACAGTAAAAGTACTGCAGTATTATAGTGATGTAGTATGCAGTATTACAGTAAAAGTACTGCAGTATTATGAGTGATGTAGTATGCAGTATTACAGTAAAAGTACTGCAGTATTATGAGTGATGTAGTATGCAGTATTACAGTAAAAGTACTGCAGTATTATAGTGATGTAGTATGCAGTATTACAGTAAAAGTACTGCAGTATTATAGTGATGTAGTATGCAGTATTACAGTAAAAGTACTGCAGTGTTATAGTGATGTAGTATGCAGTATTACAGTAAAAGTACTGCAGTATTATAGTGATGTAGTATGCAGTATTACAGTAAAAGTACTGCAGTATTATAGTGATGTAGTATGCAGTATTACAGTAAAAGTACTGCAGTATTATAGTGATGTAGTATGTAGTATTACAGTAAAAGTACTGCAGTATTATAGTGATGTAGTATGCAGTATTACAGTAAAAGTACTGCAGTATTATAGTGATGTAGTATGCAGTATTACAGTAAAAGTACTGCAGTATTATGAGTGATGTAGTATGCAGTATTACAGTAAAAGTACTGCAGTATTATAGTGATGTAGTATGCAGTATTACAGTAAAAGTACTGCAGTATTATAGTGATGTAGGCTGCAGTATTACAGTAAAAGTACTGCAGTATTATGAGTGATGTAGTATGCAGTATTACAGTAAAAGTACTGCAGTATTATAGTGATGTAGGCTGCAGTATTACAGTAAAAGTACTGCAGTATTATAGTGATGTAGTATGCAGTATTACAGTAAAAGTACTGCAGTATTATAGTGATGTAGTATGCAGTATTACAGTAAAAGTACTGCAAGTATGCAGTATTACAGTAAAAGTACTGCAGTATTATGAGTGATGTAGTATGCAGTATTACAGTAAAAGTACTGCAGTATTATAGTGATGTAGTATGCAGTATTACAGTAAAAGTACTGCAGTATTATAGTGATGTAGTATGCAGTATTACAGTAAAAGTACTGCAGTATTATGAGTGATGTAGTATGCAGTATTACAGTAAAAGTACTGCAGTATTATAGTGATGTAGTATGCAGTATTACAGTAAAAGTAGTGATATATTATTATAGGGATCATTCCTATGTTCCCCGGGTTCTATGTTCCCCGCTTTGTATGTGACTGGGGAACATAGGGATGATCCCGTCTACAGTTAGCCAGTTAGCTGAGTTAGCCACCGAGTTAGCCGCCCGAGCTAGCAGCCGAATTAGCCGCCGAGTTAGCAGATGAGTTAGCCGCCGAGTTAGCCGATGAGTTAGCCGCCGAGTTAGCCGCTGACTTAGCCGCCGAGCTAACATACTTTATATACAGTTAGCTAGTTTAAAACTACTTTATATACAGTTAGCTAGTTTAGTCCAGTGGTTCCCAACCTAGGGGTGGGGTCCCTCCAAAGGGTCAGCAGATAAATGTGAGGGCTGCTGAGATGATTAATGGGAAAGAAGAAAAAACAAATATTGGATCATTTGAACATTTATTGAAATGAAAGCATGTGAGAAGTTTAGAAGGAAGAATCAGTATTTGGTGGAGCTGTTAACAACTCAGATATCTGAAATGTGAGCCGACTACACACTGCTGACTGGTTTCATCTTTAACATTGTGTTGTATTTTAAAAGCTTGTTATATTCTCCATTGAGTCAAATCTGCATCTGAACAGTAACTACAGCTGTTAAATAAATGTAGTGGAGTAAAAAAAAGTAGAATATTTCCCTCTGAGATGATCTTTCTCTCTCTTTATGTCACTCGAGCTTTTTGTTTGCAGACTTTGTTTAAACAGTTAATTATTACATACGGCAGCGTTTTACTGGCAGCGCGACAAGAATGTATGAGCTCAGTTTCTATTCTCAGATATGTTTCATGTTATTACGAGCTATTTTCTTTTTGTCACTAGATACTAAATTGTCAAGTTTTTTTTTCAATCTTACAATAACAACACATCACTTCATGTTGTTATTTCACAAAATGAACTTATCTCATTAAAGGAAAGCGTCTCAGCGTGAAACATGATAAGTTGGTAAGTTGTTATAAGAAGAAATGTTGATTTATTCCATTAAAAAGAGAAAAAGTTCCCAAAAGAGACTGAGGAGACATTGAAGTCTACATAAAATAGGTGCTAGTGGTAAAAAAAAAAAAAAAAAAAAACAGAAGTGAAAATGACTCCCACATGTGGAAACCTGCTGTTTGCACACGGTGCCAATATAACTATGCTGATGTTTAACATTTTGATGCATGAGAGCACTTGATGGACAGATGTGATTTTAGTTTAATTATAAAGTCATAATGGAAGAAAGTCTCCAACCTCAGTCATGCTGCTTTTACTTTGCAAGATATTCCAGAGTTTATTCATTAACATGTTCTGGATGTCAGCTTTAAGGAAGGGAGGGAGGGGGGGGGGAGGGAGGAGGGAGGGAGGGAAGAAAGAAAGAAAGGAGGGAGGAAATGAGGGAGTAAGGAAGGGAGAATAGGAGGGAGGGAGAAAGGAAAAGAGGAAGGGAGGGAGAAGGAAGGAAAGGAGGAAGAAGGAAGGAAAAGAGGGAGGGAGGAAAGAAGGAAAGGAGGATGGGAGGAAGGGAGGAAGGTAGGTAGGAGAGAGTGAAGAAAGAAGGAAGGAGGGAGGGAGGAAAGGAAAAGGGGAAGGGAGGAAGGTAGGGGGAGGAAAGAAAGAGAGAGGGAAGGAAGGAGGGGAGGAAAGGAAGGAAGGAAGGAGGGGAGGAAAGGACGGAAGGTAAGGAGGGAGGGAGGAAGAAAGGGAGGAAAGGAGGGAGGAAGGAAGGCAGGAAATATTTTAATTATAAAGTCATAATGGAAGAAAGTCTCCAACCTCAGTCATGCTGCTTTTACTTTGCAAGATATTCCAGAGTTTATTCATTAACATGTTCTGGATGTCAGCTTTAAGGAAGGGAGGGAGGGAAGGGAAGGGAAGGAAAGAGGGAGGGAGGAAGGAAAGGGGGGAGGGAGGGGGGGAAAGGAGGGAGGAAAGGAAAGCGGGAGGAAGGAAGGAAAGGAAAGAAGGAAGGGAGGAAGGTAGGAGGGAGTGAGGAAAGAAGGAAGGAGGGAGGGAGAAAGGAAAGGAGGAAGAAGGAAGGTTAGAAGGAAGGAAAGAAGGTATATAGGTAGGAAGGAAGGAAGGAAGGAAATTAGGAAGGAGGAAGGAAGGAAGGAAAGGAAGAAAGGATGGAGGAAATAAGGAAGGAAGGAAGGAAGGTAGGAAGGAGGGAGGGAGAAGGAAGGAAAGGAGGAATGAAAGGAAGGAAGAAAGGAAGGAAGGGGGATGGTGGAAGGAAAGAGAGAGGAAGGAAATAAAGAGAGAAGGAGGGAGGGAGGGAGGAAGGAGAGACGGAAGGAAGGAAGGAAGGAAGGAAGGAAGGAAGGAAGGAAGGAAGGAGGAAAGAAGGAACAGTTCTTAATTGGTCTAAAGCTTTGTATTATCAGAAAGAAGACATATATATACTTCCTGTGGAGGCAGGAAGCAGGAAGCTGAACTGTTGGCTGCTTGGTTGGTTTCAGGCAGGAAGCAGGAAGCTGAACTGTTGGCTGCTTGGTTGGTTTCAGGCAGGAAGCAGGAAGCTGAACTGTTGGCTGCTTGGTTTCAGGCAGGAAGCTGAACTGTCGGCTGCCTGATTGGTTACAGGCAGGAAGCTGAAATGTTGGCTGCTTGGTTTCAGGCAGGAAGCAGGAAGCTGAACTGTTGGCTGCTTGGTTGGTTTCAGGCAGGAAGCAGGAAGCTGAACTGTTGGCTGCTTGGTTGGTTTCAGGCAGGAAGCAGGAAGCTGAACTGTTGGCTGCTTGGTTTCAGGCAGGAAGCTGAACTGTCGGCTGCCTGATTGGTTACAGGCAGGAAGCTGAAATGTTGGCTGCTTGGTTTCAGGCAGGAAGCAGGAAGCTGAACTGTTGGCTGCTTGGTTGGTTTCAGGCAGGAAGCAGGAAGCTGAACTGTTGGCTGCTTGGTTTCAGGCAGGGAGCAGGAAGCTGAACTGTTGGCTGCTTGGTTTCAGGTTAGCAGGAAGCAGGAAGCTGAACTGTTGGCTGCTTGGTTGGTTTCAGGCAGGAAGCAGGAGGAAGCTGAACTGTTGGCTGCTTGGTTTCAGGCAGGAAGCAGGAAGCTGAACTGTTGGCTGCCTGCTTGGTTTCAGGCAGGAAGCTCATCTCTTGGCTGCTTGGTTGGTTTGAGGCTACATTACAGCGTGTAGGCAGCTTTGCTTTGAAGTCTCCCACAGAGGGATGAAGGGATGAAGGGATGAGTCATGCTATATGCAGACATACAGTACAGAGCAGACTAGGAGGGAACCTAAACACTGGCTCTGGATGAAGGGATGAGGTGAAAATGATGAAACTGCTGCTGTTTGAATTATAGGTCAGTGTGTTGCAGAGCTGCTAGAAAGCTTTTAGAGAAGTTATTACAAATCAGGCTTTCAGTCGTTACTCATGTCTTGGTGTCTGAAACAGTTTGAAATCCAATTTATAGAGGTTTAAAGGGCCAGTTCACAATACAGTCAGGAGCCAAAATGAAAATTAACCCTCCTGTTGTCCTTGAGTCAAGGAAGGAAAGGAGGAAGGAAGGGAGGAAGGAAAGGAGGAAGGAAAGAAGGATTGAAGGGAGGAAGAAGAAAGGAAAGGAGGGAAGCCGGAAGAGAGGAAGGAAGGTAGGAGGGAAGGAAGGAAGGAAGGAAAGGCGGGAGGAAGGAAGGAAGAAGGAAGGCAAGAAGGAAGGGAGGAAGCCGGAAGAGAGGAAGGAAGGTAGGAGGGAGGGAAGGGAGGAAGGAAGGGAGGAAAGAAGGAACAGTCAAAACAGACGACAGGACGACACAAAGGTTAAAAGAGTTGAACTTGTTAAAGTAAAAGTTCCTTATTTCACTGAGTGTTTTACATCATAGACAATAATACAGATTATGACATTAACGGCATTGTACATATTCATATTCTTGGACATTTTGCATTTCTTTTCTCCTCCAATCCAAATCAAGAATTGAAGTGGAAATAATTGCTAACTAGACCTTTAAATAGCATTTTCTTTGGGTTCATATTCAGTTGGCTGCTGCTGCTGTGACATTTCAATCGTGTCTGGATTTAAAACGTTGGGCTGTGATTTCCTGTGAGAAAGTGCGTCACACACACACACACACACACACACACACACACACACACACACACACACACGCACACACACACACACACACAGAGCCAGTAAACTGTTAACCCTCCTGTCGTCCTCCCCGGTCATTGATCCGTCTGTTTTGACTGTTCCTTCCTTCCTTCCTTCCTTCCTTGCTTCCTTCCTTCCTTCCTTCCTTCCTTCCTTGCTTCCTTCCTTCCTTCCTTCCTTCCTTCCTTCCTTCCTTCCATCTGTGCTTCCTCTCTCCTTCTTTCTTTCTTTCCTTCTTCTCCCTTTCTTCCTTCATTCTGTCCTTCGTCCCCCCTACCTTCCTCTCTTTCTTCTTCTATCCTTCTTTCCTCCCTCCCTCTTACCTTCTTTCCTTCCTTACTTCTTTCCTCCGTCCTTCCTTCCTTCCCTCCTTCCCTCCTTCTTTCCTCTGTCCTTCTTTCCTTCCTTCACACAACGTCTCCAGTGGAAGATAAGACTTCTGACAACAACAGCAGACATGGTGATGAATTCTCTGTGAACATGTCAAATGCAGAAAATTCAGAAAACCTGTTAAAGTGGAAACTTTGGCGCGAGACTCTTTTACAGTAACGAGACGTTCAGGCAAAAAGTTCACCGTGTGATTTATCTGATTTCCATCACCGCGCGCTCTGGCTGGCGTATTTACAGTTCAGACTCTCAAAACTAAAAGAAGGAAGGGAGGAAGGAATGAAGGAAAGTAGGGAGGGAGGAGGGAGGGAAGGAAGGAGAGAAGGAAGGAAGGAAGGAAAGGAGGGAGGAAAGAAGGGAGGAAAGGAAGGGAGGAAGGTAGGAGGGAGATGGAAGGAGGGAAGGAAGGAAGGAAAGGAAATGAAGGGAGCAAGGTAGGAGGGAGGGAGGAAGGAAGGGAGGAAAGGAAGGGAGGAAGGGAGGAAGGAAGGGAGGGAGGAAAGAAAGGAGGGAGGAAGGAAGGGAGGAAGGAATGAACAAAGAAAGGAAATAAGGAAGGACAGATGAAGTGAAGGAAGAAAGGAAGGAATGAAGGAAGGAAGGAAGGAAGGACAGATGGAGGGAAGGAAGGATGGAAGGAAGGAAGGAAGGACGGAAGGAAGGAAGGAAAGGCGGGAGGAAGGAAGAAAGAAGGAAGGGAGGAAGAAGGAAGGAAAAGAGAAGGAAGGGAGGAAAGGAAGGGAAAGAAGGAAGGGAGGAATGTAGGATGGAGAGAGGAAGGAAAGGAAGGAGGGAGAAAGGAAGGAAGGAAAGGAGGAAGGAAAGAAGGAATGAAAATTTAGAAAAAACCTGTGACTCTTTTACAGTAACGAGACGTTCAGGCAAAAAGTTCACCGTGTGATTTATCTGATTTCCATCAGCGCGCGCTCTGGCTGGCGTATTTACAGTTCAGACTCTCAAAACTATAACAAACGGAAACAACTGATTTTCAATATAGAGCAGAGACATAACAGTCAGGCACCCGTCTGAAAAATTTCCACTTTCTGACGGAGCAGATTAAAGTTTGTTGACCTTTCTTTGCCACTGTAGTTTTACATTAAGTTTTTCTGACAGTGGTAGCGTATGTTGGTCCTCTCATCTTAATAGAGCAGTCTGTATTATTGAATCCAGGTTATGGCTCTCTCTCTCAGTGTGTGTGTGTGTGTGTGTGTGTGTTAGTGTGTGTGTGTGTCTACATTTGCGTCAGTTTAAAGAATCAATCCTCTCTGCCGGCTCGCTGGAAGAAACATGAACCTGCCAGAGCAGCGTTTGTAACTGTCAAACATCCGCGCTCTGCAAAGTCCTGAGGTTTTAACAAAAAAAAAAAAAAAAAGGAGAAAAGAAAGAAAGAAAGAAAGAAAAATCACCCAATCAAAAAAAGCCCCCTTTCTCAAATGGCCTTTATTAGTCCACAGGAGAAATTGAAAGCACATGGCTTGCCTATAAATGTGAATTCAAACCGACCACAGAGACACTTAGATTGATAGAAGAAGGAGGGAGGATTGCGTATAATTTCAGCCATTAAAACCTCAGGACAAATTAGGGTTGTTAATCTGTTATTTTGCCCTCAGTCTCAGCGTTCACTTCTAAAAAAAACCCCACATACGCTATGAAAGGTCTGTCAGAGGAGGATTACCATTACCAGAGTGGCAGTAATGGACTATATTCAGTATTGTATGGAGACAGAAAACACACAGAGAGAGAGAGAGAGAGAGAGAGGAGAGAGAGAGAGAGAAAACCCCCTGATCCTGATCCTGCAGCAGACAGCCAGAGAAGAAGGAGAGAGAGAGAGAGAGAGAGAGAGAGAGACAGGAGGAGAGAGAGAGAGTTAAAGAGAAACAGAGAGAGAGAGAGAGAGTTAAAGAGAAAGAGAGAGAGAGAGACAGAGAGACAGAGAGAAAACCCTGATCCTGATCCTGCAGCAGACAGCCAGAGAAGAAGAAGGAGAGAGAGAGAGAGAGAGACATAGAGACATAGAGAGAGAGAGAGACAGAGAGAGAGACAGAGAGAGAGACAGTGAGAGAGAGAGAGACATAGAGAGAGACAGAGAGAGAGAGAGAGAGACAGTGTGAGAGAGAGAGAGAGACATAGAGAGAGAGAGAGAGAGAGAGAGAGCTAAAGAGAAACAGAGAGAGAGAGAGAGACATAGAGAGAGACAGAGAGAGAGAGAGAGAAAGAGAGAGAGAGAGAGCTAAAGAGAAACAGAGAGGGAGAGAGAGAGAGAGAGAGAGAGAGAGAGAGAGAGAGAAACCCTGATCCTGATCATGATCCTGCAGCAGACAGCCAGAGAAGAAGAAGTGAGCGAGTGATTAATAAAAAGGCACATATCTTTTTTAATACCCTTTTATCTCCACGCGCTTTTATCTCCTCCTTCTTCTTCTTCTTCTTCTTCTTCTTCTTCTTCTTCTTCTTCTTCTTCATGCACTCTGCTAGTTTTTGTTGTGGCATTTTCCACACAAAAAAAATATATAGGTCAGATTACTGTGTGTGTGTGTGTGTGTGTGTGTGTGTGTGTGTGTGTGTGTGTGTGTGTGTGTGTGTGTGTGTGTGTGTGTGTGTGTGTGTGTGTGTGTGTGTGTGTGTCTTCAAGCCTCCAGCGGTTGGCTCTGATTCTCTGCTTTACGTGGCTCTCTGTGGTTTATAAAACGCAGCAGCAGGGTTGTGTTGTGTTGTGTTGTGTTGTGTTGTGTTGTGTTGTGTTGTGTTGTGTTGTGTTGTGTTGTGTTGTGTTGTGTTGGAGAGAAAAGGCAGAAACACATCTCACTGCTGCTGCTGATACAGAATATTTACTACAAATGATCATCTGTCATAATCAACCTGAAATATGTCTAAATATGTATCAAAATTCAACATACTAGTCATTATAATACAGAAAAATGAAACCTAAAAATTAGGGCTGTCAAACGATTAATTTTTTTAATCGAGATTAATCGCAGAATTTCCATAGTTAATGGCGTTTTGAATTGCATGTTTAAAATCCTGTTATTTTCCATTTGAAGGCAGTTTTAAGCCCATAATGTAAAGCATTTCTTACCAGAGTGTCTTAACTGGGAATCAATCACGGCTCTGCTGCGACTCCCACACTCCAAAATGGTCCTTTGGTGGAGCTGAGGCTGGCTTGGCTGCACCTGGGTGTTTAGCGTGGAGGTGCTAACTCAAACTCCACGTACTCCGGTGGTAGTTAAACTCCGTTTGACACAGGTTGCATTTTACTTTTGACTTGTCAACTGAAGCGCCTGGAAGTGTTTTAAAGTTAAACAAGCCGTTCAAAAGTCCAGTAGCTCTCTTACTTTCCATCAGCGCGGTAGGTTTTACTGCAGGAGGCCACTTCAAAGCATAGCGCTACAGCTAGAGGAGCCGTCTACGGGGGAGTAGAAGGGACAAAAAGGCTTGCAACATTAAAATGCGATAAAGAAAATTAACACGTTATGGATTGCATTAATCTAATCGCGATTAACGCGTTAACGCTGACAGCCCTAGTTTAAATATAATGTTTTTGTATATTCGCCCCATGATAATGACTTTACGCTGCACTATGCTCTACACTTAAAGGCTTAGGATATTTAAAAGCTCCAACCTTTAAAAGAATATTTAATTAGAGTTGTTTAAAGGTTGATAGACAGTAGCATTGTTTGTAAAAGATCAATGTGAAGCTGCAGCTGATGAATCAATCTGTGAAGCTGTTAAACAGTTCATCATTTAGTTCTGTGACTTTTATTCTGAAAGGTCAGAGATTTAACTGCAATTAGTTTGAACAGAAGAATAAAGAAAGAGAAGACAGAGTGGAGACCAGAGAAGGAAATCGAAGCAGCTTTGTAAGGACAAACATTTCCAGACTCTTCTCTTATTTCCAAACCCGCGTTGATATTGAAGTATGATACAAATTTCCTCCTGTGGTGTTTTCTCATCTCTCCCACTGAGAGCAGATATCGATGCCAAGCCTGTCTGTCTGCGACCTTCCTGACCTGCACTGCAAAAAACCTGCAGTCAAGTTTTTACTCCAGTTATTAAAAAATACAACTAGAAATTAGATTTTTCTTTTTGTTGGTTTTATATCAAAGTAAGACTGAATGCTCCTGAAAATGTCAAATGGTTGTAACCACAAAAGAATGACACATATTAAATATTTTATCCACCTAGGAAGAAAGAAAGAAAGAAAGAAAGAAAGAAAGAAAGAAAGAAAGAAAAGAAAGAAAGAAAAGAAGAAGAAAGAACAAGAAGTAGGAAAAAAGGAAGGATGAAAAGAGAAAGAGGAGAAAGAAAGATTAAGGAGAGAAAGAAAGAACAAGAAGTAGGAGGAAAGAAAGAAAGAAGGAAGGAAAGGAGGAAGGAAGGAAAGAAGGGAGGGAGGGAGGAGGGAAGGAAGGAAGAAGGAAGGAAAGGAGGGAGAAAGGAGGAATGGAACGAGGAAGGGAGGAAAGAAGGAAGGAAAGGAGGGAGGGAGGACGGAAAGGAAGGAGGGAGGAAAGAAGGAAGGAAAGGAGGGAGGAAGGAAGGAAAGGAAGGAGGGAGGAAAGAAAGAGAGAAGGAGGTAAGGAAGGGAAGAAGGACAGGGTCAATTTGACCCGGGAGGACGACACAAGGGTTAATTCATTTTTTTGATGATTATAGACATTTTTAATCTCCTTGGTACTTCCTTTTAATGAAAAATCCAAATAATGAGGTTTAATTTCACGTCTCTGCTTCCAAAGTTCAGAGAAATGAAAGACAAAGGGGATCACACACACCCTCCACCTTTGTTTGAGTGGATTTTGTGTATTTTGTGTGTTTTGTGTGTTTTGTTTGTTTTGTGACAGTGTGATTTTTTACAGTGTAGATCCGGTTTTAGAGCTGATGAGCGTTAATGGACGAGCTGACTGCATTCAGGAGTCAGCTTTCACCACAGCAGCAGCACTCAGACACGCTGCAGATCAATACACAGCAGCTCAGCTTTCAGTCCAGCCAACCGGCAGATCTACACACACACACACACACACACACACACACACACAACACACACACACACACACACACACACACACACAAACAAGGTCAGAAATGTTCTCAATGGCGAGCTTGTTGTGATTTAACCCTTCCTGTCGTCCTCGAGTCAAGGAAGGAAGTTAGGAAGAAGAAGAAGGAGGGAGGAAAGGAGGGAGGATGGGAGGAGGGGAGGAGGGAGGGTGGGAAGGAAGGGAGGAAGGAGGGAAGGAAGGGAGAAAGACGGAAGGAAAGGAGGAAGGAAGGAAGGAAAGGAGGGAGGGAAGGAAGGGAGGAAGGGAGGAAGGAAGGAGGGAAGGAAAGAAGGAAGGAAGGAAGGGAAGAAAGAAGGCACAGTCAAAACAGATGGGGTCAATTTGACCCGGGAGGACGACACAAGGGTTAACAAGGAGGTGGAAAGGCATTTAAATTGTTGTTTTCCACCAAATTTGCACAGAAATCTTTGGTATGTGCTTTACACACATTCACACACACACACACACACACACACTCACACACACATACACACACACACACACAGTTACAGACTCACAGTGTCCTTCTGTCATACGTCACATGACCAGAGCAGCATGTTTTTGTCAGTTAGGTGAAACTCAGCAGATACCTACTGTTCAGGCTGAATTACATCATCATCATAATATAAGTAGGGCTGTCAAACGATTAATTTTTTTAATCGAGATTAATCGCAGAATTTCCATAGTTAATCACGATTAATGGCGTTTTGAATGGCATGTTTAAAATCCTGTTATTTTCCATTTGAAGGCAGTTTTAAGCCCATAATGTAAAGCATTTCTTACCAGAGTGTCTTAACTGGGAATCAATCACGGCTCTGCTGCGACTCCCACACTCCAAAATGGTCCTTTGGTGGAGCTGAGGCTGGCTTGGCTGCACCTGGGTGTTTAGCGTGGAGGTGCTAACTCAAACTCCACGTACTCCGGTGGTAGTTAAACTCCGTTTGACACAGGTTGCATTTTACTTTTGACTTGTCAACTGAAGCGTCTGGAAGTGTTTTAAAGTTAAACAAGCCGTTCAAAAGTCCAGTAGCTCTCTTACTTTCCATCAGCGCGGTAGGTTTACTGCAGGAGGCCACTTCAAAGCATAGCGCTACAGCTAGAGGAGCCGTCTACGGGGGAGTAGAAGGGACAAAAAGGCTTGCAACATTAAAATGCGATTTAAAAGAAAAATAAACGTGTTATGGATTGCATTAATCTAATCGTGATTAACGCGTTAACGCTGACAGCTGTACATATAATATAATAATATCGTCAATGTTTCACTGAAAAACGTTGAAAATGTGAAGTTTTCATCCTGGATAACGAAGCATATCTCATATTATTTAGGGTGATTCTGAATCCTGCAACTAATCTGAAATAACAGAGCTTTCACAGCAGCAGCAGCCTTTTTCCATTTCCCTGCATTATAGTTTATAATTTGACCATTGCAGCTCATATCTTCATTTTTAGCACCTACATGCCTTCTGAAAAGCTTGATTAATAATTGATTTAGTTACTATCGATGAGCTCTAATCTGCAGATTCTCCATCTGTCCTTCACAATGCATCTTCTGTATAACTATGGCAGCAGCTGTCTCAGCACTTAGAGCCCAACACCAATTTCCCTTAGGGGACAATAAAGTGAATCTATCTATTCATCCATCCTTCTTCTTCCTTCCTTCTTTCCTTCCATCCTTTCTACCTTCCTTCCTTCCTTTCTACCTTCCTTCCTTCCTTTCTACCTACCTTCCTTCCTTCCTTCCTTCCTTCCTTTCTACCTACCTTCCTACCTACCTACCTTCCTTCCTACCTACCTTCCATCCTTTCTTCCTTTCTTCCTACCTTCTATCCTTCCTTCCTTCTTACCTTCTTTCCTTCCTTCTTTTCTTCCTTCTTTTCTTCCTTCATACCTTCTTTCCTACCTACCTTCTATCCATCCTTCCTTCCTTCCTACCTTCCTTCCTTTCTACCTACCTTCCTTCCTTCTTTCCTTCCTTCCCTTCTACCTACCTACCATCCTTCCTTTCTACCTAACTTCTATCCTACCTACCTTCTTTCCTTTCTACCTACCTTCTATCCTACCTACCTACCTTCCTTCCTTCCTTCCTTCCTTTCTACCTTCTATCCTACCTATCTATCTCTGGACTAAACAACAAGATTCAACAAAGTAGAGAGGCAACAAAACAGCAGCAGCAACATGTTTTCCAGCATTATAGTTCAGTTTTCTGATCACATTTGACATATCTACATTTTTTAATGACTATTTTTCAAACAATAATGTGTAAATACCTTCTAAAAAGTACTAAAAATAATCCTGATGTGTCAAAAAATGGTATGTGTCTCCTTTACAAACTGATAAGAAACCAATCAGTCACATTAGGAAAAGCTCAGCTAACATAAATGTGTATAAGGTGTTTGTTCAGGTCTCAAATTGGGGAAAAAGGGGTTAAAATTGACCCTGAACAGTATGTTAAGGGTTTTTGGCATTACTTTGTTTTGTGAAACACTTAAATACTGCAAGTTATTAATGTTATTATAATGTTTCTAATGTGTGGTCTGCTGAGTGGTCTGGTTTTAATAGAAAACAGGATGAAATACACACAGAGAGGGAGGATATAAAATATGATCAGTAGGAGTTGAGTCAGTGAGAAATTATAGGTGAGAAACCAAAACAGTGTAAGATATAAAGATATAAAGATATAAAGATGTCATCTGTCACGCTGCAGACTCTGAGAGGAACGATCCTGCTGCAGACTCTCAGAGGAACGATCCTGCTGCAGACTCTCAGAGGAACGATCCTGCTGCAGACTCTCAGAGGAACGATCCTGCTGCAGACTCTGAGAGGAACGATCCTGCTACAGACTCTCAGAGGAACGATCCTGCTGCAGACTCTCAGAGGAACGATCCTGCTGCAGACTGTCAGAGGAACGATCCTGCTGCAGACAGTCAGAGGAACGATCCTGCTGCAGACAGTCAGAGGAACGATCCTGCTGCAGAGTCTCAGAGGAACGATCCTGCTGCAGACAGTCAGAGGAACGATCCTGCTGCAGACTCTCAGAGGAACGATCCTGCTGCAGACTCTGAGAGGAACGATCCTGCTGCAGAATCTCAGAGGAACGATCCTGCTGCAGACTCTCAGAGGAACGATGCTGCTGCAGAGAGTCAGAGGAACGATCCTGCTGCAGACTCTCAGAGGAACGATCCTGCTGCAGGACTCTCAGAGGAAAGATCCTGCTGCAGACTCTCAGAGGAACGATCCTGCTGCAGACAGTCAGAGGAACGATCCCGCTGCAGAGTCTGAGAGGAACGATCCTGCTGCAGACTCACAGAGGAACGATCCTGCTGCAGACTCTCAGAGGAACGATCCTGCTGCAGACTCTCAGAGGAACGATCCTGCTGCAGACTCTCAGAGGAACGATCCTGCTGCAGGACAGTCAGAGGAACGATCCTGCTGCAGACTCTCAGAGGGAACGATCCTGCTGCAGACTCTCAGAGGAACGATCCTGCTGCAGACTCTGAGAGCAACGATCCTGCTGCAGACTCTGAGAGGAACGATCCTGCTGCAGACTCTCAGAGGAACGATCCTGCTGCAGACTCTCAGAGGAACGATCCTGCTGCAGACTCTCAGAGGAACGATCCTGCTGCAGACAGTCAGAGGAACGATCCTGCTGCAGACTCTGAGAGGAACGATCCTGCTGCAGACTCTGAGAGGAACGATCCTGCTGCAGACTCTGAGAGGAACGATCCTGCTGCAGACAGTCAGAGGAACGATCCTGCTGCAGACTCTCAGAGGAACGATCCTGCTGCAGACTCTGAGAGGAACGATCCTGCTGCAGACTCTCAGAGGAACGATCCTGCTGCAGAGAGTCAGAGGAACGATCCTGCTGCAGAGAGTCAGAGGAACGATCCTGCTGCAGACTCTCAGAGGAACGATCCTGCTGCAGACTCTCAGAGGAACGATCCTGCTGCAGAGAGTCAGAGGAACGATCCTGCTGCAGACTCTGAGAGGAACGATCCTGCTGCAGACTCTGAGAGGAACGATCCTGCTGCAGACTCTGAGAGGAACGATCCTGCTGCAGACAATCAGAGGAACGATCCTGCTGCAGACTCTGAGAGGAACGATCCTGCTGCAGACTCTCAGAGGAACGATCCTGCTGCAGACTCTCAGAGGAACGATCCTGCTGCAGACAGTTAGAGGAACGATGCTGCTGCAGACTCAGGAACGATCCTGCTGCAGACTCTCAGAGGAACGATCCTGCTGCAGACTCAGGAACGATCCTGCTGCAGACAGTCAGAGGAACGATCCTGCTGCAGACAGTCAGAGGAACGATCCTGCTGCAGACTCTCAGAGGAACGGTCCTGCTGCAGACTCTCAGAGGAACAATCCTGCTGCAGACAGTCAGAGGAACGATCCTGCTGCAGAGAGTCAGAGGAACGATCTCTCTGCAGACTCTGAGAGGAACAATCCTGCTGCAAACTCAGGAACGATCCTGCTGCAGACTCTCAGAGGAACGATCCTGCTGCAGAGTCTCAGAGGAACGATCCTGCTGCAGACTCAGGAATGATCCTGCTGCAGACAGTCAGATAGGCTCTAGTGCTGCAGACAGTCAGACAGGCTTCCTCACACGGCTCTAGTGCCACCGTCTGGACAGAAACACCGACACAAAAGCTACCTGAGCTCTCTCCACATTGGCAGTCCAGAGCTAAGATTTTACTAATTGATCCCAGGCAAGCGCAATAAATTTGTTGCTCCTCTCCAGCGGGTCAGAGAAGACATATTGACTTGATCACGGCGTCAGTCATGGATGATAATTGTTTCAGTTAAAGCGTACAGTAATGTGCTCCCAACGCTGGTATCACGGCTGGGAAACGCCTGACAGGCTGGCTGGAGATCTGTGTTTTATTCCTGACAAAGCTCGTGTTTAATTTAGTTTCTTCTTGAAAGCATCAAGGAACAACATGTAAGGATCGGAGGATTAAGTCCTCACATGACAGCAAATTATCTTCATCTTCTCAACATGATATTTTCTTTTTGGGAGGAGGGGAGGGAAGGGAGGGAGAGGGGGAATACTTGTGCATGTTTTCTCTATATACAGTAAAGCTCCATTGTGTTGTTCAGAAGATATTTATGTATTATATTCCAGCGTCTCTCTCTCTCTCTCTCTCTCTCTCTCTCTCTCTCTCTCTCTCTCCGCTGAGCTCCTCACGTCATATGGAAAACAGTTACAAAACAAAAAGAAGCAGAAAACTGTTTTTTTATGAATCAGTCTTGTACTTAGTGGCGGGGCCGGATCCTGCAATTACTCTGACAGTACAGGCAGCCTTTTATTCCACGGGGTCAAAGAGGAAGAGAAACCACAGCATACAGTATATACCCCGCTCCGCAAAATCTGACCAATCACCTTCCTGGAGGAGGAAAAAATGGAAATACAGTTTAGCTTTAAAGTCCTGAAACCGCGATTCATGTTGAAAAAAAAAAGGGGTCAAAAACACCAGAAAGGATTATAGTACAAAGAACAACTTTATTATAATAGCAGTGTGTTACCGCTTGTCTGAGTATAACACACTATAAAGAACATTTAAATAAGATGGTTCATCATTCTCAAAGATTTAAAAAATAAACAAACAACCAAACGCTGGGTGATTCACACACAGACACGCTGTCAAAGATCAGTCGAAGTTCAAGTTCAGGCCCTTTAATTAAATGTGCTAGTGGTCTTTTTTTTTTTTGTAAATTAATGCTCTGTTAATAAGATTTATAGTAGCTTTGATGTGTGTGTGTGTGTGTGTGTGTGTGTGTGTGTGTGTGTGTGTGTGTGTGTGTGTGTGTGTGTGTGTGTGTGTGTGTGTGTGTGTGTGTGGTGCGTGCGTGTGTGTGTGTGTGTGCGTGCGTGTGTGTGTGTGTGTGTGTGTTTAAAGACAGCAACTGTGGATGTGGTGAAACTGGCAGTGTTGTGATTTCTCCCACGGCTCTTGAATGCAACACAAACACTAGTATAACTGTGTGTGTGTGTGTGTGGTTGTGTGTTGATTGACAGCTCGCTCCAGGACTCACACCCACAGTTGGACTATTTTCGCAATACTGTATATCACATTAATACAAAGCTGTGTATCAAATCACTTACATCTGTACTTATACTTAATATTCTGAATGCATAATATAATATAAGATAAGATAAGATATTCCTTTATTAGTCCCACAGCAGGGAAATTTACATTATTGCAGCAGCAAAGTGGAGAGCTAAAAAAATAGAAGAGCATCAATAGAAAGAATAAATAAAAATATAGTAACATTATGTACAAAGTCAAATTGGTGTCAAATGATAATATGCTCATAAGTTTATACTGTTATTGCACAGATTTTAGGTTAAAAGAAAATCCTATATACATACATACATACATACACACACATACACACACCATCGGCAGGTTTACTGGGTTCATTTGTCTGTTATGATTCTTAATTATTTAGATGTTTCTGTCTCCAAACAGAAAAGATAATGAGCTGCGACTTCGGCTTCAAACTCTCTCTCTCTCTCTCTTTCTCTCGCTCTCCTCTCTCTCCTTCTCTCTCTGTCTCTCTCTCTCTGTATCGCTCTCTCCTTCTCTCTCTCTCCTCTCTCCTCTCTCGCTCTCTCTCTCTCTCTCTTCGTGTCTCTCTCCCTCTCTCTCTCTCTTTCTCCTTCTCTCTCTCTCCTCTCTCTTCTCCTCTCTCTCTCTCTCCCTCCTTCTCTCTCTCTCCTCTCTCTCCCTCCTTGTCTCTCTCTGTCTCTCTGTCTCTCTCTCTCTGTCTCTCTCTCTCTCCTTCTCTCCCCTCCTTCTCACTCTCTCTCTCTCTCTCCCTCCTTCTCTCTCTGTCTCTTTCTCCCTCCTTCTCTCTCCTCCTCTCTGTCTCTCTGTCTCTCTCTCTCATTCTCTCACTCTCTCTCTCTCTCTCTCTCCTTCTCTCTCTCTCTGTCTCTCCCTCTCCCTCTCTCTCTCCTTCTCTCTCTCTCCTTCTCTCTCTCTCTCTCTCTGTGTCTCTGTCTCTCTCCTTTTCTCTCTCTCTCTCTCTCTCTCTCTCTTTCTCCCCTCCTTCTCTCTCCTGGTCAGATGTGATTCCCACAGAGAGGCGACTGTATCGGCTCTGAAAGCAGCAGAAGTGCATTTATGAGTTGGTCCAGAGATGATGGAGGAGATGATGTCTACTCACTGTGGCGTTTCTCTAAAAAAAAAAAAACCTCTGAACTCTAAAAGCATCTGACTCTCTGCCAGTTTGGAAACGTGATCTCACAATAAATTTCCTCTTTATACAAGTGTTGCTGAAGTTTTGACCTTTTCAAACTTTTTCTTCTTTTTTCTCCCTCCATCGTTTCTCCATCGTGCACCTTGGATGAAAGTTATGCCAAAGAACAAAAAAAAAAAAAAAAAAAAAAAAAACACGATTCATGACGGCTCGTTAAAAAAGAAAAGACAGCGTACATACAAACCAGAGGGCCGCTACACTCGGACGAACTCATGACTTCTTTATATCAACATGCAGATTGATGGACAGGCTGGAAATGTGCTTTTCATAACTGTTTTAGTTTCAGGCATCATTCACAGTCACCCAGCGCAGCGGTGTGGAGGAGAATAAGACATTACAGAAACACTCAGTATGTGTTAGTAGATCAGATCTTTGTTGGTTTGAATCTGCACAACGAGGAAAATATAGAAAATATAGAAAATATATGATCAGCTGTTTCCTGTTTAACCCTCCTGATGTCATCGAGTCAAGGAAGAAGAAAGGAAAGGAGGGAGGGAGGAAGGAAGGAAGGAAAGGAAAGGAGGGAGGAAGGAAGGAAGGAAGGAAGGAAAGGAGGGAGGAAGGAAGGAAGGAAAGGAAAGGAGGGAGGAAGGAAGGAAGGAAGGAAAGGAGGGAGGAAGGAAGGAAAGGGAGGAAGTAAAGGAGGGAGGAAGGAAGAAGGAAGGAAAGGAAGGAAGAAAGGAAGGATGGAAAGGAGGGAGGAAGGGAGAAAGAAGGAAGGAAAGGAGGGAGGAAGGAAGGAAGGAAAGGAGGGAGGAAGGAAAGAAGGAAGGAAGAAAGGAAGGATGGAAAGGAGGGAGGAAGGGAGAAAGAAGGAAGGAAAGGAGGGAGGAAGGAAGGAAGGAAGGAGGGAAGGATGGAAAGGAGGGAGGAAGGGAGGAAAGGAGGGAGGAAGGATGGAAGGGAGGAAGGAAGGAAAGGAGGGAGAAAGGAGGGATGGAAAGGAGGGAGGAAGGGAGGAAAGGAGGAAAGGAGGGAGAAAGGAGGTATGGAAAGGACGGAGGGAGGGAGGAAGGAAGAAGGAAGGAAGGAGGGAGGAAGGACTTTTCATAACTGTTTTAGTTTGAGGCATCATTCACAGTCACCCAGCGCAGCGGTGCGGAGGAGAAGAAGACATTACAGAAACACTCAGTATGTGTTAGTAGATCTGATCTTTGTTGGTTTGAATCTGCACAACAAGGAAAATATAGAAAATATAGAAAATATAGAAAATGATCAGCTGTTTCCTGTTTAAAATGCTTTACATGGTAGAGATATCTTCTGAGCCAATGAATATAATAGAATAGAAGAACAGAGAACACCAAAAATATGGAACAAAGTAAAAAAGACAAAATGAAAAGAACAAACAATGTAGAAGGTTAAAAAGACATAAAATGGAAAAAGGATAAAAAAAACAGTTTACAGGTTAAAAGCCAGTTTAAAAAGGTGTGTTTTAAGAGTGTTTTGAAGGTATGTACAGTCTCTGATGGGTTTGGGGAGTGAATTCCAGAGAGTGGGGGGGGGGCGGCAGTAGAGAAGGCGTTGCTCTGTCCCCCTAGGTTCAGTGCTTGGTCCGAGGGGGTAGGGCAAGGACATATCCCTCTGAGGATCGGAGGGCACGGGAGGGGTTGGAGTGTAATGGTGGAGCAGGTCTGTGAGGTAGGTGGGGGCCAGGTTGTTAAGTGATTTGTGGGTGAGCAGGAGGATTTTGAATTGTATACGGTGTGAGATGTAAAATGAAATTGAAAGCAATCCTGATGGTATCATAAGTAAAAAAAAAAAAAAAAGAAAGAAGGTGCTCGAAAAACAATAAAATAAATGACTAATTAGCACTAAAACTAACTTTT
>JAJDFG010001107.1:0-47771 GCA_021039105.1 Scomber colias | reverse complement strand
AACTTTTTTAAAACTAGTCACAATTTGATACCTTAATTTCAGGTCTTTATCAGAGGTGGCTGTGGCTCAGGGAGTAGAACGATCGTCCACCAATCAGATGATCGGAGGTTTGATTCCCGGCTCCTCCAGTCCACATATCGATGTTTCCTTGGACAAGATACCGAACCCAAAAAATTGCTCCTGATGCTGCGTAAAATGGTGTATGAATGTGTGAGTGAATGTTAGTTTCCTCCTGATGAGCAGGTTGGTAGCCACTCTGCCATCAATGTATGAATGTGACAGGAAGTTGTAAAAAGACTGGAAAAGCACATTTACCATCAACAACCTGTTTTATAAGTTTAACAAAATAACTGAAACTTTTAAGGATTTGACCTAAAAAAGAGAAAATAATTATTACATTAAGGAAGGAAGGAAGGAAAGAAGTAAGGGAGGTAGGTAGTAAGGAAGGAAGGAAAGGAGTAAGGAGAAGGAAGGAAGGTAAGGAGTAAGGAGGGAGGAGGAAGGAAAGGAGGAAGGAGGGAGGGGAGGAGGGTAGGGAGTAAGGAAGGAAGGGAGGAAAGAAAGGAAGGAAGGGAGAAAGGAGGGAGGAAGAAGGAAGGAAGGAAGTATGGAAGTAGGGGAAGAACGAAGGAAAAATTAAAGAAAGAGGGAAGAAAGGAAGGAAGGAAAGGAGGGAGGGTGGGAGTAAGGAAGAAGGAGAGAAGGGAAGGAAGGAAGGACGGAAAGGAGGGATGAAGGAAGGAAGGAAGGAAGGACAGGAGGATTAACCACAAAGTGAAACTAATGAAAGAATAGATAAACAGGAGGATGAGTAACAGCTTCCTGTACTCTCCACATGTCAGAAGATTTAGGTTTGATAGCCGAGCTCAGCCAGAACAGAAATGCAGATTGCTCCTCATATCTTCTCTCTGTGCTCTGGAAACTGTTTTATTACCCCGCTGCAAGTCGCAGAAGATGACGAATGGCAGCTGTATTTCTCAGCACTCCTCATATGAAAGAGAACACAATGCATCAGACATTTCTTAGCCCTGACACCTTCTATCAGTTTCCAGTAGTGTCGAGCTCCTGGTTGGTTAGTCCGTCTGCTCCTCACTCAGAGGTTCAGGTTCTGTTTCCCAGGTCGGCTCAGTGGACCCTGCAGAGACCACAAATACTATTTCTCTATATTTACTGGCTTGTTTGACACAGACAGGAAATGACATCACTTTTTCCCTCTGTTCTTCTTTCCTTCCTTTCCTTCTTTCCTACCTTCCTTCCTCCCTATACCTTCCTTCCTTCCTCCCTTCCTTCCTTCCTTCCCTCCCCCCCCTTCTTCTTTTCCTTCCTTCCTTCTTCCCTGCTACCTTCCTTCCTCTGTCCTTTTTTTTCCTTCCTTTCCTTTCCTTCCTCCCTGCTACCTTTCCTTCCTTCCTTCTTTCCTCTGTCCTTTTTTTTGCTTCCTTTCCTTTCCTCCCTTCCTTCCTCCTGATACCTTCCTTCCTTCCTTCTTTCCTCTGTCCTTCCTTTCTTTCCTTCCTCCCTTCCTTCCTTCCTTCCTTTCTTTCCTCCCTTCCTTCTTTCCTCTGTCCTTTTTTTTGCTTCCTTTCCTTTCCTCCCTTCCTTCCTCCCTGATACCTTCCTTCCTTCCTTCTTTCCTCTGTCCTTCCTTTCTTTCCTTCCTCCCTTCCTTCCTTCCCTCATTCCTTCCTTCTTCCTCCCTTCCATCCATCCTTTCTTCCTTCCTTCTTTCCTTCCATCCTTCCTTTCCTTCCTCCCTTCCTTCCTTCCTTTCTTCCTTCCTTTCTTCCTTCCTTTCTTCCTTCCTTTCCTTCCTCCCTTCCTTCCTTCCTTTCTTTCCTTCCTTCCTTCCTTCTTTCCTCTGCCCTTCCTTCCTTCTTCCCTGCTACCTCCCTTCCTTCCTTCTATCAGTTTCCAAGTAGTGTCGGAGCTCCTGGTTGGTTAGTCCGTCTGCTCCTCACTCAGAGGTTCAGGTTCTGTTTTCCCAGGTCGGCTCAGCGGACCCTGCAGAGACCACAAATACTATTTCTCTATATTTACTGCAGGAATGTCTGTTTGACACTGACAGGAAATGACATCATAGGGGGGAAATGATTTATCTGAAATCAATGTACATCAATGAATATTATTACTCATAGTTTTTTATGATAGAGAATTGTCAAATTGACACAGTCTGTTCTGACTGTACCTTCTCCCTCCCTCCTTCCTTCCTTTCTTCCTTCCTTCTTTACTTCCTTCTTTCCTTCCTTCTTCCTCCCTTCCATCATCCATCCAGGCCACCCTCCTCCTTCCTTCCTTCCTTCCTTCCAGCTTTCCTTCCTTCCTTCCTCATTTCCTTCTTTCTTCCTCCCTTCCATCCTTCCTTCCTCCTTTCCATCCTTCTTCCTTCCTTCCTTCCTTCCATCCTTCCTTCCTCCCTGCTACCTTCCTTCTTTCTTTCTTCCTCCCTTTCTTCCTTCCTTTCCTTCCTTTCTTCCATCCATACTTCTTCCCTCCTTCTTCCTTCCTCCCCCTCCTTTCTTCTTCTTTCATTCCTTCTTCCTCCCTTCCCTCCTTCCATCCATACTTCCTCCCTTCCTTCCCTACTTCCTTCCTTCTTTCATTCTTCTTCCTCCCTCCCATCCATCCATCCTTCCTTCTTCCTAAATTTAATCTAAAAAAATCAAATAAGGAGTGAACTGTGGAGGAGATATATGTGTGATCCATATATCTCTGTCACTCTCTGGTCTTGTTCTATCCTGGCAGCAGTGAGGTCTTGACCTGTCAGAGTTGTTCATCTCTCTGTTTACTGATTCTGGCTGTGGTGAGTATCTGTGGTGAAAAGACTGAGACTGTTTCCTGTGGTAACCAAGGTCAGGTGGAGCTACGCTGTGCTTTGTGCAGGCCAGTCAGCCCTCCTCGTTGAATGGAGAGCAAGTGACCTGTGTACAGACTGTGATTTAAACTAACTCAAATCAGCATAGTGTCGTCTTTAAAGTACATCAATGAATATTATTACTCGTAGTTTTTTATATCATAGAGAATTGTCAAATTGTTCCTTCCTTCCTTCCTTCCTTTCTTCCTTCCTTCCTCTGTCCTTCTTTCCTTCATTCCCTTTCTTCCTCCTTTCCTTCTTTCCCTCTGTCCTTCTTTCCTTTCCTTCCTCCTTCCTTCCTTCCTGCTACCTTCCTTCTTTCCTCTGACCTTCCTTCCTTTCCTTCCTTCCTTCCTTCCTTCCTTCCTCTGTCCTTCTTTCTTCATTCCCTTTCTTCCTCCTTTCCTTCTTTCCTCTGTCCTTCTTTCCTTTCCTTCCTCCCTCCTTCCTTCCTGCTACCTTCCTTCTTTCCTCTGACCTTCCTTCCTTTCCTTCCTCCCTTTCTTCCTTCCCTCCTTCCTTCCTGTCCTTCTTTCCTCTGTCCTTCTTTCCTTTCTTTCCTCCCTCCCTTCCTTCCTGCTACCTTCCTTCTTTCCTCTGACCTTCCTTCCCTCGTTCCTTCCTTTCCTTCCTTCTTCCTCCCTTTCATCCTTCCTTCCTTCCAGCTTTCCTTCCTTCCTTCTACCCTGCTACTTTCCTTCCTTCCTTCCACCCTTCCTCCCCAGCCTCCTCGTTGAATGGAGAGCAAGTGACCTCTGTACAGACTGGGATTTAAACTAACTTAAATCAGCATAGTGTCGTCTTATAGTTCATTAACCTGCAGATAAAAGTACATCAATGAATATTATTACTCGTAGTTTTTATATCATAGAGAATTGTCAAATTGTTCCTTCCTTCCTTCCTTCCTTCTCTGTCCTTCTTTCCTTCATTCCCTTTCTTCCTCCTTTCCTTCTTTCCTCTGTCCTTCTTTCCTTTCCTCCTCCCTCCTTCCTTCCTGCTACCTTCCTTCTTCCCTCTGACCTTCCTTCCTCCTTTCCTTCTTTCCTCTGTCCTTCTTTCCTTTCCTTCCTCCTTCCTTCCTTCCTGCTACCTTCCTTCTTTCCTCTGACCTTCCTTCCTCCTTTCCTTCTTTCCTCTGTCCTTCTTTCCTTTCCTTCCTCCCTTCCTTCCTTCCTGCTACCTTCCTTCTTTCTCTGACCTTCCTTCCTCCTTTTCCTTCTTTCCTCTGTCCTTCTTTCCTTTCCTTCCTCCCTTCCTTCCTTCCTGCTACCTTCCTTCTTTCCTCTGACCTTCCTTCCTTTCCTTCCTTCCTTCCTTCCTTCCTTCCTTCCTCTGTCCTTCTTTCCTTCATTCCCTTTCTTCCTCCTTTCCTTCTTTCCTCTGTCCTTCTTTCCTTTCCTTCCTCCCTTCCTTCCTTCCTGCTACCTTCCTTCTTTCCTCTGACCTTCCTTCCTTTCCTTCCTCCCTTTCTTCCTTCCCTCCTTCCTTCCTTTCCTTCCTTCTTCCTCTTTTCTTTCCTTCCTTCCTTACAGCTTTCCTTCCTTCCTTCTACCCTGCTACTTCCTTCCTTTCCTTCCACCCTTCCTCCCCAGCCTCCTCGTTGAATGGAGAGCAAGTGACCTCTGTACAGATTGGGATTTTAAACTAACTTAAATCAGAAGAGTGTCGTCTTTATAGTTCATTAACCTGCAGATAAAAGTAGTACTCGTGTCCAGAAGTAGGCCGCAGAAATGAGTCACTTTGGGTTAACCCTTTACATACTGTTAAAAATTCTGATTCATAATTAGAGTCTATACTAACGCACACTCATAAATTCACCATTATTAGTCATTAATAAATATTTGATTGTGGATATTATGGGGAAAAAGACATTCACAATCACTATTTTATGGACCAGGAGAACATTTTATAAATTATGAAGAATACCAATACAACGTGTTTTAATGCTAACTTTTGAATTTTCTTTCAAATTTGTACATTTCCACGTGTAAAAAAAAAGAAAAATGTGTATCAGCTTCACACACACAATAAAAAGATGCATTTTGTTTCCATTTTTGTATCCTGTGGGTCACATGAGGAAAAGTCCAGCTCAGGTCAACCTGAGGACAGCAGGAGGGTTCCTTCCTTCCTTCCTTCCTTCCTTCCTTCCTCCCTCCCTCCCTCCCTCCCTCCTTTCCTTCCTTGACTCGAGGACAACAGGAGGGTTCCTTCCTTCCTTCCTCCCTTCCTCCCTCCCTCCCTCCTTTCCTTCCTTGACTCGAGGACAACAGGAGGGTTCCTTCCTTCCTTTCCTTCCTTCCTTCCTTCCTTCCTTCCTCCCTCCCTCCCTCCCTCCCTCCTTTCCTTCCTTGACTCGAGGACAACAGGAGGGTTCCTTCCTTCCTTCCTCCCTCCCTCCCTCCCTCCCTCCCTCCTTTCCATCCTTGACTCGAGGACAACAGGAGGGTTCCTTCCTTCCTTCCTTCCTCCCTCCCTCCCTCCTTTCCTTCCTTGACTCAAGGACAACAGGAGGGTTAAAATCATTAAAAGGACATAGAGTGCAAATGAAAGATTCAATCACTGATAGTCTGGAGTCTGATGGCTGTGAAGTTAGTTTTGAGTGAATCTATAGCTACACCCTGGCAGTGAAAACATATATATAAGATATGAAATGCTGATTAAATTCTGTATGCCTGTGGAACATTGAAATAACACTTACTTTGGCACTTTTTTACTCTCCGAATACTGAAATGTGCTTCACCGCTGAAACCTTCCATGAATGCAGAGTTTCTGACCTGCTTTTTAGGATCCAACTGTGATGTGAGCAAACTCAGATTGTGGGTATCAGACTTGTTAGTCAAAGCTGCACCGGGCCAGACGTGATGTTAAAATATTTAGAAAGCCTGAGTCGAACAGGACTGCAGCAGCGAGCGGTCACATCTCGTCTCAGGTGAAGGTGAAGGACACTGGCAGGAAATAAAGTGTTGGATGGAAACTGAAGAGTAAATACAATCTGAACCTCAGCGAGCAAACAGTTCATCCAGAGAAGCTGCTCTCACCAACATTATCTTATCTTTTCTCTTTGTGGAGTCCAGCTTATGAGTGTGCTGTGTGCTGCGTTCAATGACGTCATTTTTTATAGGATTTCTGAGATTTAAAGTCCATAAGATGTTTATCTTCTAACTCTGAATGTTGTGAAGGAATTGATATAGAGCTGGTTAACTCTTACATAATGTTCATTTTTACATTTCAGAGCCCTCCTGTCGTCCTCCTCTCGTTTGACTGTTCTTTCTTTCCTTCCTTCCTCTTTCTTTAATTTTTCCTTCCTTCTTCCCCTCCTTCCCTCTTTATTTGCTACCTCCTCCTTCCATACTTCTTTCTTTCCTTCCTTCCTCCCATCCTCCTTTCCTTCCTTCTCTACTTACTTCTTTCCTCTTTTCCTCTCTCCTCCCTCCTTACTCCTTTCCTTCCTTCCTCATTCCGTCTGTCCTTCCTTCCTTCCTTCCTTCAGTCCTTCTTTCCTTCCTTCATCCTTTCCTTCCTTCTCTACTTCCTTCCTTCCTCTTTTCCTCCATCCCTCCCTCCTTACTCCTTTCCTTCCTTTCTTCCTTCCTTCCTTCCTTCATCCTTTCCTTCTCTCCTGCCTTCCTTCCTCTTTTCCTACATCCCTCCCTCCTTCCCTCCTTCCTTTCTTCCTTCTTTCCTCCTTTCCTTCCTTCCTTCCTTCAATCCTTCCTTCCTTTCTTCCTTGACCTGAGGACAACAGGAGGGTTAAGTCAGTTTTTGCATGATACGTTTAATGTAAAATAGATTTAAAGTTAAAAAAAGGACACATGTTCATATATTTTACATAAAACAGGCTCTATTAGAACATTTTGCTTGGACTGTGTGTAGAGCCCTTAAAGTCAGACAGGCTTACAGTCAAACATGTTCATAAAAGTAGAGACAGAGAGGTCAGCAGGTTAACGTTGGATCTGACAGACGAGACTAGCCGATGAGATCGACAGCCTCAATGAACAACCCTCAATAAATACACTGGCTGGCCTTTGACCCTGCCTTCCTGTGGGTGTCTGAGGCTTCCTAATGCAGCATGGAAATGTAATCCCTCTCATTAGCATGCTGGTTCTCTGCTAGCACGGGCACACACACACACACACACGCACACACACACATGCAAAAGCTGGATATAAGTAGAAATGTGAAGTGACACACACATAGGAATACTTCCAGAGAAGTGCACCCAGATGGTTCAATGAAACACACACAAGCACACACATACCTGCACAACAACAATCTCTCTCTCTCTCTCTCTCTCTCTCTCTCTCTCTCTCTCTCTCTCTCTCTCTCTCTCTCCTCTCTCTCTCTCTCTCTCTCTCTCTCTCTCTCTCTCTCTCTCTCTCTCTCTCTCTCTCTCTCTCTCTCTCCTCTCTCTCTCTCTCTCTCTCTCTCTCTCTCTCTCTCTCTCTCTCCTTCTCTCTCACTTGATTAGCATGAGCACCTGTCCCACCCGCCTACAGCAGCACATGCTCAGGCGTCCATGTTTACTGCTGCCATACGGACAATACACAGAGCTATTATAGCAGCTCGCTGACAAGCGACAAGGTAATTTCCTGCTCCTCAGGCTTCCTATGAAGGAGAAATAAACAATGCTTCTGGGAATGTGATGTGCACAAGAGGCCAGAACAATATAGATTTAATTTTTTATAGTATTAACAGCATAGAATACATAATATAAATAAAATAGAAATACTAGTTAACCGTGTAAAGCCTGAATTATCAAATAATTGCCAGAAAATTGAAATTCTTTGAAACTGGAGTTTATTGGACCTCCTGACAAGTAATTAAAAGGATTAATTAGATAAAACTTTGCATCTGTGGGTTTTGTTTTGTATCATATTTGATACACTGGGATTTTTCTTTTACTGAATTCAACATTTTTTAAGGTCCTGCATAAAGCTCATATCACCACCTTCAGACTTTATTATATGCATGATCATAAACATAATGCATGAATGAAAATGGACACATTTACAGATACATGACCTTCTGTACCTGCTGTATCTCATTTAATGCACATTTTCAACAGGAATTTACCATAAAATAAGCTACTGAATATTTAGTCATTCAACATTGCATGGTTTGTATCTGATTATATACATCAGGGTTTTCAGGGGGGGGGGGGAAATATGATCACATTGATGATTTAGAGGTCTTAAAAACTCATATATCAAATATTATTCACTTGGCTTTTACATGATTAAGATGACAAAGCCTTCTGAATAGAACAGTTTTTAGGTCTGTTTGGATCTGTGCATCCTTCGGGTAGTTAGGACGGTTGTTCAATAAGTGTGGAGCAGCAGAGCAGACGGCTCCATCCTCCATGGTGCAGCGCTTGGTACTGAGGGACCAGATGAGCAAGCTGTTGGCAGATCTGAGGGTGCCTGTGGAGGTCTGTGGTATGATCAATGTAGTTAGAGAGGGTACATATGTGATGATGGATTTATATGTGAGTAGAAGGGCTATTGCATGTTTCCTCTCATTACGATCTTGGCAGCGCTGTTCTGAAATGTACTGGAGCTTCAAACAACAGGTGCTGAGGCGTGATATGGCTGCAGAAAGGCTTAAGGCAGCGTCAATGTACAGCTGGGTATCATCAGCATAGCAGTGAAAAGAAATCCCAATGTCTGCCGATGACACATCCAAAGGAAAGCATGAAGACTGTAAGGGTCCATTATGCTCAACGTACATACGAAAATGTATCCGTCCTTGTCAAACGATGTTACCGTCACTGCTCACATACTTCCATGCGTCCTTTACATGGCATGAATGTTAATCAATACATCAACCAGGGGGCAGCACCGAGTCAAAAGTTTATGAAACAACAACAAACTCAAAACAAACATGGCGACTGTGGAGGAGATATTGAAAATGTTCCTCTTGCATAAAAGACAAAAACGATATGTTTAAAATTTCTAACTAACTCGTACAACCTTTCCTCAAAAAGTTCCTCCATTGTTATTTCTTCTTCGTGTCTCACTAGAGCTACGTATCAAGTAGTGACAGCAACACTGCCACCCCATGGTTTCCCGTGGTACTGCTCCGTTTGGTCCGTATCTGTAAGCTTTATGGAAACATGCAGAAATAAATCCACTCCCTGGTGGATGTATTGGTTAACATCCATGCCAACGTAAGGGACGCATGGAAGTATGTGAGCAGTGACGGTAACATTGTTTGAAAAGGACGTAAATGTTTTCATACGTACGTTGACCATAAATGGGCGTTAAAGGGTTTCATCTTCTGAGGATTTCCACAATGTCAATATTGATCCCAAATTGGGAAATTATCATGTTACAGTTACAGCAGCAGGTTATCCAGGCATTGCACAAGAACAGCAAATGTACAGTAATTATGACTTACCAACACTAGAGGAGATGATAGCTCCAGTTCTGAAAAAGCATTTGACATTAAGGTTCAGCAGGGGGCAACAGGAATATCGAAACCATTGAGATCTAGATCATAGACCTGCAAGTTATTGATGGGGGGCAAAGTCACTGATGACCAGGTCGAATGTGTGACATCAACAGGTCAAGACAGGTCAAGACACTCAATCAGACTCAGGAACCTCCACACTGATAAAGAGAGTTTATATCACAGACTGTGTCATGTTGGTTGACGTGGAGCAGAGCGAGGTCATGAGGTCATGTTGGTTTGTGGAGGGAGGGGGGTGGGGGTTTGGTGTTAGATGGATGTATGGAGGTTTACATTTTAGAGGATTCAATAGAAGAAAGATCAGGCATTGGCAGGGGAGACAGTTTCACTTTAGCCAGAAGGACAAGCAGAGGTAGGAAGTTGAATAATCAAAATCTATAATTCCCAGTAGAGAGATACAGTAGGCAGTAATTTACTTTAGTTAATCCACCAGTTTAATTGTATTCCACTCAGAAAACAGAAAAAACATAAATAGCCAGAGCAGAGGTGCAGGAAGGCCACGTTAATCACACCAGCAGTGAAGTTCACAGTCAATTATCTATTTAGCAAAGGAGGAATGGAAACCAGTATGTGCCAGCGCTCCCTTTGTAATATAGAGTCTCTCCCACTGAACACAAATCATGTCTCATTACATGTGTTGCTTGTTTCTAAAAAGCAATTTAAAAAAAAAAAAGAGTCTGGATGTTTTTTTTTTCACTCTCGAACGCTGCTTTTGTTCTGTGTAGAAGGTAGAAATGAAAAACTACTTTGTACCATTCTGGGGACAAACAAGGTAACAGGAGGCAGATGGATAACATACTCTGTGTAGATTCATGACTAAAACTATGTGTGTGAGTACAAAGCCAGAGATATGCATACACCCCCCCCCCATTATGAATATGCATGTGAGATGACCCTGCTGTTTCAATGTGATTCACTTGTCTGTTTGGGGCAACTAGTAACATCTGGGGCTCAATGTTCCCAGGTTATATAGTTCTCTCTGCTCCTCCCTGAAGGCACCTGCTTTGGTTTCCGTTATGTTGCCTTAGTTTCTTTTTCCTGCACTGTACAATACACATACATACATACACATACATCTTTCACCTATGCACACCTTACACCCAGGGGCGCATTAACATCACAGGAGACCCAAGGGCTACAGGACATTATGAGCCCCCCATCCCTAAGTGGTGGACAGACTATATTTTGCCTATAAAAACTCAATACAAGGTCATCTCTGGCTCTGTGCCATTCATTTGTACCAATGTATGTACCATTATTAACTATGTGCATTTCACTTTTGAAAATGAGTCAACATATACTCACCTACACACACAATTACATCAGCACAATACTTCACTTAGGCTAATAATAACTGTTCCATAGGCCATGCAACAAATAACTGATTCTTCTCTGTGCCATTTATTTATTTAATGTATGTAGGCCTAACATTAATGTCTATGTGAACCATAGACTGTATAAAAGAAATGGGCGTAACATCCGTGACGTCACCCATTGGTTTGTGGACTGCTGCTCAGAAGCCAATAGTTTCGAATCTGGGCAGCGCCATCTTGAAAATTTCAGGTGCATGCTGGGAAAAATAAAAACACGGATTCTACTTATATGGGCATGAGGCGGGGCCATGGGCGGAGCGGGGAGGTTGCTATGGTTGCGAGGGCTGGATCTCGAGGACATTGGTCAATCAATCTGTCAATCAGGACGTAGCCACGCCCTAATGCATACCCTGCTTTATCGTCAAATATAAAATCAGGGAGGCCAAAATGTCCCAAATGAACATCATACTGCATTGAAGAAGGCTTTAAACTAGCGATTGAGACCATAAACACATTTTGAAAACGTTTACTGAGGTTAGAAATCAAGTGAGAAGTTGGTGAATTCTCCATTGACTTGTATAGAGACGGTCGCCCCCTGGTGGCCTTTTGATAGAATGCATCTCTAAGTTACTTCCACGTTGGCCTCATTTCAGAGGACTAGAACCCCCCCCCCCATGGTGGAGGCCCAGAGGCTGTAGCCCAGATTAGCCCATTCATTAATGCACCCCTGCTCACACCACCAAACTCTGACATTCCCACTACACTACACGCTTTGCTCAATATTTAGTTGTTAATTTGTTCACTATAATTCAATAAGTTATCTTTTGTTAAAACTCAACATGGCGTGTCTGCTATTTGTTGTGGCCAAAGAGCCGAGCTGTATAAATCTCTATCGCTGAGGAACTGAGAGCACACATGCATGAACTTCATTTCCACTCCCACGATGAGCCACAAATAGATGAAGACGTGACCTTAACCAACCGTTTTCATACCAATTTGCTGCCTGCTCCGCCAGCCTGCACACCTGTCGATGAAATGCTGTTTCACCAATTGTGTTGCACCGGAGGAGTCCTCCAACAGCGCCAGAATATCCGTCATTATGCCTGATCATTATGCATTTGCTCATACCTTTTTAAACTATTGTTATATCTAATTATTGTCTTTATATTTCACATAGCTCTTATCTGCACACATAATGATTATAATGGCATGCTATATCTTCCCATATCAGACTATGTTGCAGTTTATTTTAGTAAATCTGCATGTTTCTTACCTTTTATGGTTAATCTATTTATCTTGTGTGTATCGTTGTGCATCTATCTTCTTATTTTCTTTTTCTTCAATTAACAGTTTTGCACCAATATCATCATTTTTAGTTATTGCTAGTTGAGTTTTGTTTTTATTTTATTGCAGTTGTTTATATTTTATTTGATTGTTTACATTTTCTTGCTGCTGCTACATAAAAAAATTATTATAAATGATAAATTCCTACCTTCCTATTTTCCTTTTCTTTGTTCCTTCCTTCCTTTGTTCCTTCCATCTGTCCTTCCTACCTTCCTATTTTCCTTTTCTTTGTTCCTTCCTTCCTTTCTTCCTTCCATCTGTCCTTCCGCCCTTTCTTCCTTATGTCCTTCCTTATGTTCTTCCTTCCTTTAATCTGTCTTTCCTCCCTTTCTTTCTTCCGGCCTTCCTCCCTTTCTTCCTTCTGTCCTTCCTTCCTTTCTTCCTTATGTCCTTCCTTCTGTCCTTCCTTCCATCTGTCCTTCCTCCCTTTCTTCCTTCTGCCCTTCCTTTCTTTCTTCCTTCAATCTGTCCTTCCTTCCTTTCTTCCTTATGTCCTTCCTTCTTTCCATCTGTCCTTTCTTCCATTTGTCCTTCCGCCCTTTCTTCCTTCTGTCCTTCCTTCCTTTCTTCTATCTGTCCTTCCTTCCTTTCTTCCTTCCTTCTGTCTTTCCTCCTTTGTGGTCATTTGTTAGTAAATTATTATTAAATACAAACTGATCAGAGTAATACGCCATGTTGGTTTTTTTTTTTTCCTTGTGATGAAACTCATTTCAGTTGAAGTGGCTCCGCTGCCATGTAAACAACTTTGCAGAGAGGACAGTGGGAATTATTTCTCTTGTAGAACCACAAGAAAACAATCTGGCCTTTTCCTTTCAGATAAGCAATGCTCTGAACAAAGAGCTGCAATAAAATAAATACATCCAAGGGTATAGCTCCTGGGTTATAACATTGAAGGGATTGTTCTAGAGGCAGAACCTATTCTTCAAAATGTATATCATTTTTAAATTAGACATTTTCAATTGCCTACTGATTCACCTGCCTTGACAAGCAGATATACCTTTACTCTTTATGGCGGAGCTTCAGTCGTATGTTATCTCATCCCATGAGGGCAAATAATGAAGGCCGCCATATTGCTACCTCAGTTGGAAAACAGATTTACGCGCCCCATAAACCTACGGCCCATGATTCTTGAAATGCAGCAGGGTGTCAACATGTCCGTCCTTGGCTGGCTGGCCGAACTCCCCCGCCGCCGCCACCACCACCACCACCACCACCACCGCTCCCGCATGGACTTTGTGCCAAGGCCGCTGTTTGCTACGCCTGGTCGGCTCGCTGTGTTTTCAGGCACCGCTGCCTCCTGGCCGTTCTTACTCGTTAATCATGATTAACATTCAGCTGGAAGCCATTCATTACCGGCTACCTCCCAAACACCTGTGGTTCTGAACCCTCGACACATCTCCATCAATTCCCCCTGGCGAACGGAGAGAGGATGAAAAGAAGGAGAAGCAGAGAGCAGAAAAGGGGGGGAAGGTAATCACACATCTATTTAAGTCATTTAGAAGGAAAGAGATGCTTTATAAATGTGGTAAAAGCTGGTTTAACCTTTGTGTGTCGTCCTCCCGGGTCAAATTGACCCCGTTTTGACTGTTCCTTCCTCCTTCCTTCCTTCCGTCTGTCCTTCCTCCCTCCTTCTCTCTTTCTTTCCTTCCTCTCTCTTTCCTCCCACTGTTCCTTTATCCCTCCATCCTTCCTTCTTTCCACCTCCTGCCTTCCTCCCTTCCATTCTTCCTTCCTTCCTTCATCCTCCCTTCCTTCCGTCCTTCCTTCTTCCTACCTTCCTTCCTCCCTATCTTCTTTACTTCCCTCCTTCCTTCCTCCCTTCCATTCTTCCTTCATCCCTCCTTTCCTTCCTCCCTGGTTTCCTTCCTTCCTCCTTTCCTTCCTCCCTTCCTTCTCTCTCCCTTCCTTCTTCTCCCTTCCTACCTCCTTTCCTTCTCCTTTCCTTCCTCCCTTCCATCCTCCCTTCCAGCCTTCCTTCCATTCCTTCCTTCCTTTTTTACTTCCCTCCTTCCTTCCTCCCTTCCATTCTTCCTTCCTTCTTTCATCCCTCCCCTCCCTCCCTTCCTCCCTCGTTTCCCTCCTTCTTCCTCCCTTCCTTCCTCGTTTCCTTCCTTCCTCCCTTCCATCCTTCCTCCCTCCTTCTCTCTTTCTTTCCTTTCACTCTGTGTTAATATGTGGCAATCTAATCTTTGACCATTTCTACACACAACTGTTGCAGGACATCATCATTTCTTGTCATGGTGGAAAAGCTTCGGAGCACGTCCGCCTTGGGAAACAAAACTATCTGCTGAAACATCACAAGAACATCTGGAGAAAATAAAACACACTTTTTTTTTCTTCCCCTTGGTTGTTGTGTTGCTGTCTGGTCTGAAATGTATAAAAACTCACTGTTGTACATCTGTTGTAGTTTGTCTGGAGTCCAGGTGGAGTAGCTGATACAGAGCTGGAGGAGCAGCAGAAACATCTCACATTTAACCTTCCTGTCGTCCTCCCGGATCCCGGACCCTGTGTTTTTTGACTGTTCCTTATTTCCTCCCTTCCTTTCTTCCTTCCTTCTGTCCTTCCTTCCTTCCTTTCCTTCCTCCTTTTCTCTTTCTTTCCTCCCCCTTCCTTCTTTCCTCTGTCCTTCTTTCCTTCCTTCCATTCTTCCTCCTCCCTTCCTCTTTTCCTTTCTCCCTCCTTTCCTTCTTCCCTCTGTCCTTCCTTTCCTTCCTTCCTCCTTTCCTTCCTTCCTCCCTTCCTTCTTTCCTTTCCTCCCTTCCTTCCTCCTTCCTTTCCTACCTTCCTTTCTTCCCTCCTTCCTCCTTCCTCCTTTCCTTTCTTCTTCCTTCCTTCCTTCGTTCCTTCCTTCCTTCCTTCCTTCCTTCCTTCCTTCCTTCCTTCCTCCCTTCCTTCCTTCCTCCCTCTATGTGGAAATCTGTTGTACTTTGTCTGGAGTCCAGGTGGAGTAGCTGATAGAGAGCTAGAGGATAAATGGCAGCAGAAACATCTCACATTTAACCTTTGTGTCGTCCTCCCGGGTCAAATTGACCCTGTCTTTTTTTACTGTTCCTTATTTCCTCCCTTCCTTCTTCCTTCCTTCTGTCCTTCTTTCCTTCCTTCCTTCCTTTCCTTCCTCCTTTTCTCTTTCTTTCCTCCCCCCTTCTTCTTTCCTTCCTTCCTCCCTTCCTCTTTTCCTTTCTCCCTCCTTTCCTTCTTCCCTCTGTCCTTCCTTTCCTTCATTCCTCCCTTCCTTCCTTTCCTTCCTTCCTCCCTCCCTCCTTTCCTTCTTCCTTTCTCCCTCCATCCTTCCTTCCTCCTTTCCTTTCTTCTTCCTTCCTTCCTTCCTTCCTTCCTTCCTTCCTTCCTTCCTTCCTTCCTTCCTTCCTCCCTCAATGAGGAAATCTGTTGTACTTTGTCTGGAGTCCAGGTGGAGTAGCTGATAGAGAGCTAGAGGATAAATGGCAGCAGAAACATCTCACATTTAACCTTTGTGTCGTCCTCCCGGGTCAAATTGACCCTGTCTTTTTTTACTGTTCCTTATTTCCTCCCTTCCTTTCTTCCTTCCTTCTGTCTGTCTTTCCTTCCCTCTTTCCTTCCTTTCCTTCCTCCTTTTCTCTTTCTTTCCTCCCCCTTCATTTCTTTCCTCTGTCCTTCTTTCCTTCCTTCCTTCCTCCCTCCTTTCCTTCCTTCTTCCTTCCTTCCTTCATTCTTCCTTCCTCTTTTCCTTTCTCCCTCCTTTCCTTCTTCCTTCTTCCCTCTGTCTTCCTTTCCTTCCTTCCTCCCTTCCTCTTTTCCTTTCTCCCTCCCGCCCGCCCTCCCTCCCTCCTTTCTTCTTTCTTTCCTCCGTCCTTCCTTCCTTTCTTCTGTCCTTCTTTCCTTCCCTCTTTCCTTCCTTCCTTCCTCCTTTTCTCTTTCTTTCCTCCCCCCTTCCTTCTTTCCTTCCTTCCTTCCTTCCTCCCTCTTTCCTTCCTTCTTCTCCCTTCCATCCTTCCTTCCTTCCATTCTTCCTTCCTCCCTTCCTCTTTTCTTTCCTTCCTCCTTTCCTTCTTCCCTCTGTCCTTCCTTTCCTTCCTTCCTCCTTCCTCCCTCCTTTCCTTCCTTCCTCCCCCCTTCCTTCTTCCTTCCTTCCATTCTTCCTTCCTCCCTTCCTCTTTTCCTTTCTCCCTCCTTTCCTTCTTCCCCCTGTCCTTCCTTTCCTTTCCTCCCTTCCTTCCTCCCTCCTTTCCTTCCTTCCTTTCTTCCCTTCCTCCCTTCCTTCCTCCTTTCCTTTCTTCTTCCTTCCTTCTTCGTTCATTCCTCCCTTCCTTCCTCCCTCCGTTCCTCCTTCCTTTCTTCCCTCCATCCTTCCTTCCTCCTTTCCTTCTTCTTCCTTCCTTCCCTCCTTCCTCCCTTCCTTCCTTCCTCCCTCTATGAGGAAATCTGTTGTACTTTGTCTGGAGTCCCAGGTGGAGCAGCTGATAGAGAGCTAGAGGATAAATGGCAGCAGAAACATCTCACATTTAAGGCTTTTAGCTGATACTCTCATCCAGAGTGACTGGGTATATGTGGAAATTGCTGAAGGGCTTTCTAAAGGGGACACAACACTGTGATTTTTAGGTCCATAGAGGAACCTCCAACCTCGACTCACACAGACAGACTGACTGATAGTGATCCAGACAGGCAGGCTGACAGGTAAACAAGCTGACAGGTTGAAATGAAGCAAACCAACAGCGGGCGGGAAACCTCCAGAAGGACTACTGCCATTAACCCTCCTGTTGTCCTCAAGTCAAGGAAGGAAAGGAGAGAGGGAGGAAGGAAGAAAGGATGGAAGGAAGAAGAAAGGAAAGGAGGGAGGAAGGATGGAGGGAAGAAAGGAAGGAAGGAAAGGAGGGAGGGAGGAAGGAAGGGAGGGAGGAAGGAAAGGAAGGAAGGACAGAGGGAAGAAGGAAGGGAGGGAGGGAGAAAAGAAAAGAGGAAGGAAGGAAGGAAGGAAGGAAGGAAGAATGGATGGATTCTCCTTACTTCTTTCCTCTTTCCCTCCCTCCTTACTCATTCCGTCCTTCCTTCCTTCCTCCTGTCCTTCATTCTTTCCTCCCTTCCTCCTGTCCTTCCTTCAGTCCTTCCCTCTTTCCTTCCTTCCTTCCTTCCTCATTCCTTCCTTCCTCCGTCCTTCCTTCCTTCCTTTCTTGACCTGAGGACAACAGGAAGGTTAAAAGGTTTTTTGGCTCTCTTTGAACCAGATCTGTGTCACCGTGACAGAAACCTTCAAGAGCCACATCAACGTTCACATCGCCTCGTCGACCAGATTCTGAAGAAAGAAAATGCCAGCAAGATATTCAGTTCAGAGCCATTTTTGATTAACCACCAAAAAAAAAAAAAAAACTTTCCACATATTCTTTATTTCATTCATTTCACTGTGTGATTGTGTTTTCTTTAAATTATTTCCCCTATAATGGTCTAAAACCAGCTTCAATGCTTTTTCCTATTGCCAGAAATATAATCCTATTAAATGCTGGTATGGACTCATTTATAATTTTAATATGGTATTAAAGTAATTAGTTTTTGGGGGTTTTATTGTTGTTTTTTTTTTAACCTGAAAACAATCTAATACTGAGTCTTAAAAATATGTGAATCAGCCTTTAACCTTAAACAGGCAGGAGTGGAAAAATTAGATGTAAAAAATCCTTACTAGTTTATGTCATTTGCACCTAAAGTAAGGAAGGAAGGTCATTTGCACCTAAAGTAAGGAAGGAAGGAAGGAAGGAAGGAAGGAAGGAAGGAAGGGAAGGAAGGAAGGAAGGAAGGAAGGAAGGAAAGGAGGGAGGGAGGAAGGAAGGAAGGGAAGGAAGGGAAGGAAGGGAGTAAGAAGGAAGGAACGGAAGGAGGGAGTAAGAAGGAAGGAACGGAAGGAGGGAGGATGGTAGGAAGGAAAGGAGGGAAGAAGGAAGGGTAGGAGGGAGGAGGGGAAGGAAGGGAGGAAGAAGGAAGGAAAGGAAGGAGGGAGGAAGAAGGAAAGAAAGGAGGGAGGAAGGAAGGACGGGAGGGAGGGAGGGAGGAAGGAAGGAAGGAAGGGTTGGTAAAAAGGAAGGAAGGAAGGAAGGGTTGGAAAAAAGGAAGGAAGTAAGGGAGGAAAGAAGGAACAGTCAAAACAGAAGGGGTCAATTTGACCCGGGAGGACGACAGGAAGTTTAAAGAGTCTGTATCTCCTGGTGCACGTTGCCTGTTTAAGGGTTAAGACATTTCCCATCAGTTTGTTAAACCTCCAAAATTTGATGTATTTTTATTTGAATTAGACTTTTGGGTGTAAATGTTTCTGTCTCTGTCATTCTGGAGGTTAATTTTTGCCGTCATCGTCAGACTCTGAAGGCGTCGTGCTGCAGGTGAAAGTCAGCTGCTGATAAAGAGGACGGTGATAAGTGATTTGCTTCTGGGTAAGTGAGAGGACAACGAGCCGAGCCGCCCCTCCCCCTGCCTCCCCCCCTCCCGTCTACGAGGCTGTCCTGCGTAACTTCAGGCAACTGGCTGACAGCGGAGGGTCGTCAACGTGATCTGGTTTCACCTGTGCCTTCCAGCTCACATTCACCCTGAATTACCTTTTTTTAGTTTCGCCTCTTCAGCACCTCCACAGCACATAACCCAGGCTGTGTTCGAAACCACATACTACATACTTCCATACTACACACTAAAGGACCAGATAGTAAGCAGACCGTTTACACTGTAGTAAACTACACTATAACCCACAATGCATTGCGTTCCTACCCCGAGCTGAAATCATCAGGCTGAAGCTGATTTCATTTTAGCTCTAACTCTGTAAATAAACCACTTTATCCACATTTCTAACCTTTTTAGGAAGAAAGTAAAGTAGCCCTTTAGATCCACAATGTGACGCTAATTTGTCCAAATAACACCTGTTTAAAGTTTTGTTCCTGAGAATTCGGAGTTAGCCGTAGCGAGTAACGCACTTTCCGGTCAAGTTAGCCGTAGCGAGTAACGCACTTCCTGTTATCTTCACAAAATAAAACACCTGTTACCTTTTATTATTAAGAAAACCATAACGATAGAATTGGTGCTTTTATTTTGAAAACAGGAAGCGAACAAACCCTCGCTGTAGCTAACTTGAAACCACCGAGGTAGTGATCTGTGACGTTTGTATTTTGGGTTTTTTTCAGAAGTAGCGTTGCATCTTGGGTAATGTGAGTGTGAGTAGGAGCGTTGCATCTTGGGTAATGTGAGTGTGAGTAGTCAGCTCTTGATGCATTACTCTGCATTTCTGGAGAATCTAGTAAACCATCCAGGAACTTCTCACATACTCTAAATCACATACTACGCAGCTGAAACACACTACATACTTCACATGACGTCAGAGTTAGTACGAGTAGTAGGAATGTATGAGGTTTAGAACAGAGCCTTACTCTTCCATCCTTCAGTGTTTGGTTTTTTTTGTATGTTTGCTTTAAGCACACTGCTGCACGGACTCCCTCCCTGTCAGGAAGCTTAAAGCTGTTGTGAGATCAAAATCTGCCTGGTAAAATTTACTCCTGGGTAAGGGTTGCAAACATAAACTGCAGGACATATCATGGCTATAGGTTTTCCTCACAGCAGCCACAGAGTCGTAGATTTTACAGCATTTTATCAAACGTACATCAAACATCACCGCTGACCTTCGTATATCACCGTCCTCATCACTCGCAGCAGTCAAACTGCTTATCTTCTTCTCTGCTGCTGGTTTTATTTTTTACTGTGCGGTTATAAAACAAGGAACATAAACAAACAGTATTTCCTGAATGAGAGGTCAGATCCCTCCCACGCAGTAAAACTGGATAATAGAAAGAGTCTTGCAACGTTCACACTTGACTCTCTAGAAAGCAAAAGAAATGGGGTCAATTTGTGTCTCTCTTACTTCTTTCCTCTTTTCCTCCCTCCTTACTCCTTTCTTTCCTTTCTTCCTCCCTCCTTACTCCTTTCCTTCCTTTCTTCCTTCCTCATTCCGTCCTTCCTTCCTTCTCTCCTCCTTCTTTCCTATTTTCCTCCCCCCTTACTCCTTTCCTTCCTTTCTTCCTTCCTCATTCTGTCCTTCATCATTCTGTCCTTCCTTCCATCCTTCCTCCCTCCTTTCCTTCCTCATTCTGTCCTTCCTTCCTTCCTTTCTTCCTTCCTCCCTTCCTTCCTTTTCTTCCTTCCTCCCTCCTTTCCTTCCTTATTCTGTGCTTCCTTCCTTTCTTGTACCTCCACCGTTTTGACAGTAGCTAAACTTTTATGATTAGGATCGAGCTCTTAAAATTTTAATCTTTCATTTGCACTCTATGTCCTTTTAATGATTTTAACCCTCCTGTTGTCCTCAGAGTCAAGGAAGGAAGGGAGGAAGAAGGAAGGAAAGGAGGGAGGGAGGAAGAAGGAAGGAAGGGAGGAAGAAAGAAGGAAATGAGGGAGGGAGGAAGGAAGGGAGGGAGGAAGAAAGAAGGAAATGAGGAAGGGAGGGAGGGAGGAAGAAGGAAGGTAGGAGGGAGAGAGGAAACAAGGAAGGAGGGAGGGAGAAAAGAAGAGAGAGAAGAAGGAACGAAAGAGAGAAGGAGAGAGGAAGGAAAGAAGGAAGGAAGGAAGGAAGGAGACGGAAGGGAGGAAGGAAGGAACAGTCAAAACAGACAGGGTCAATTTGACCCGGGAGGACGACAGGAAGGTTCTAGTATTTTATTTCTTTCTCTTTCTATTTTTCTGTACTTTGTTTTTATGTTTTAATGTTTCCATGTGTTTACTATTATTGGGTTTTATTTTTATTTCTCAAATTGCATGTTTTTATGTTTTTTTATTTCAAAATTCTTACTGTTAAATGTTTGTTTTATGTAAAGCACATTGAGTATGAAATGCTCTATATAAATAAAGCTACCTTGTCTTCAGCTTAGAGCTCAAGAATCTGCAGCTCCTTCAGTATGCAGTAAACACTGCCGGCGAGAGCAGCTGTTTCCTTGAATAAACAAGGTTTCCACCAACGGCTTGCTGATAAGAAGAAGCCATATCTATATGATAAATTGAGATATACACAGTGTGTGCAGTAGACAAGTTAAAAATGAAAAAAAAAAAATAAGAGTAAAAGAGCATTACACAGTCAGAGCCACCGAAGAGGCTGCTGGCTAGTTATAAAGTGAATCAGATCCAAAGTTAATATCTTTATTTTAACCCTCGTGTTGTCCTCTAGTCAAGGATGGAAGGGAGGAAGAAGGAAGGAAGGGAGAAAAGAAGGGAAGGAGGAAGGAAGGGAGGATGGAATGGGATGGAGGAAGGAAAAGGACGGAAGGAGTGAAGGAAGGAAGGAGAAAGGAAAAGAGGAAGGGAGGAAAGAAAGACAGGAAAGAAGGAAGGGAGGAAAGAAGGACAGGAAAGAAGGAAGGGAGGAAGGAAAGGAAGGAAGGGAGGAAGGAAAGGAAGGAAGGATTTAATTCGTTCTTCCCCCTTTCCTCTTTCTTTGCTCCCTCCTCCTTTCATACTTCTTTCTTTCCTTCCTTCCTTCCTTGTTCCCTCCCTCCTGTCCTTCCTCCTGTCCTTTCTTCCTTCTCTCCTTCCTTCTTTCCTCTTTTCCTGCCTCCTTACTCCTTTCTTCCTTCCTCATTCCGTCCTTCCTTCCTCCCGTCCTTCCGTCTTTCTTCTTTCCTTCCTTCCTCCCTTCCTTCCTTTCTCCTGTCCTTCCATCCTTCCTTCCTTTCTCCTGTCCTTCCTTCCTTCCTTCCTTCCTTCCTTTAAAAGAAACTAAATGTTTATTACAGTATATTCATGTTAATCCTTGCCACCTTGCATCCTTCTATATTAAACTCATATTTAATTCTGGTTGTCTAGCTGCAGCAGAGCAGCCGGCTACTTCTCTCCCTGCAGCCTCCTCAGATGAAAGGAAAAGAGAGCAACACAAGGTTTCTTCCAACAACTTCCTGACAATAAAATACAATTCTTTTGTTCTTTTTTTTTATAAAAACAGGTTCAACACACTCGCTCACCTCATGGCGTTCCTAAGAGGATAACAATCTCTCTCATTTGCAGTGCATCCCGCAGCCCCTTATTACGTCTTCTGGGCAGAGGTAAACCAAATGAGACGTTTCCCGTACATACCCCCTGTTTAATCTGGGAAAGAGAAAATACAAGGAAAGTGCTGATGTGCGGAACTAAATGAATCCTATACATAACAGCTCTGCGTCGTCTGAAGGATCTCTTGTTCTGTGCCAGGAATAATAAGTCCTCCTTTGAAGAAAAAGAGCTTCAGTTGAGCATAAAACTTCTCAACCCTTTGCTTGCAATCCGCTAATGTGGTCAGATTTAATGATTTGAAATCTTAAAAGGCAACAATGGATAAAGAGTAACAGCTGCTCACTTCCTCCAAAGCCACAGTTTTTTAATTCAGAACAGACGTTACGGTCCAAGTCCGACCATCGTCATGTCAATTGGATTGAAATGATTATATTCTGAATTAAAACTGCAGCTTTGGGTAAGTGTGTGGGCATAACTCTTTACATTCATGCTGTTGTTTCCTTGCATCTACGTGATTTGCATATAATTGCACTTTCTCATTAAAATCTTAGAGGCCTCATGAGTCCTCTACAAGCCTGGTTATCCGAAAACAAACGTGCCGCAATCAAATAGGAGCTCCATCTGAGTTTATGATCCTCTTGCAAAGCTAAACCTCTTGCCTTGTTAAGCTCATAGAAATGTGGAGAAATGCACACGCACACAGGTTGGTCAGGAAAACAGATGAAATACAGGAGAGATTTTATTTCACATAACCCAACCATTGGCCATTTTCACATCTAGCAGTTACAAAGAAACAATAGCATTCATTTAGAGTTGTGTTTCTGTCCACCTGGTGAACATAAGTCCAGTATTCACTCTGTTGGATCTGTTCCTGCTGCTAAATGCTCCATTATGTTCACCAGCTAGTTTACAGCTAACTGTGTGTTTGCAGTTTGGTGCTGAGCAGGTAGTGAACAGAGCAGCGGGGCTTTTTAGAGCTTCTTCTCTGAAAACAGCTGTCTGCTGCAGCGAAAACGACACTATGAGAGCGCTGAGAGGGAGCCAAGATAGTAAAGCTGCAGCCGGACAGCTAAACAATGAGCTGAAACTCACTAGAAAGCTCCGTAAAGTCACAAAAATGAGAGACTTTGATTTGACTATTGAAAGATTTGACTTCCTTAAGACTCAATGTAAATTGGAATTATAAAGTATTTCTTTGGAGATGCATGTAAACAAGTCACAGTCACTAACATGCACACATGCACGATGGGTTGTTGAAATTTGGGAGGTGTGCTGATTGGTTAATCCAGTTTCTATAGGGATGCAGGTTCTGAAACTGACAATATAAACATTTAAAAGGGACTGGTGCAGAACAGAATGGAATAGAATAGAATGGAATGGAATGGAATGGAATGGAATAGAATGGAATGGAATAGAATAGAATGGAATAGAATGGAATAGAATGGAATAGAATAGAATAGAATAGAATAGAATCGAATGGAATGGAATAGAATAGAATGGAATGGAATAGATTGGAATGGAATAGAATGGAATAGATTGGAATGGAATAGAATGGAATGGAATGGAATGGAACAGAATAAAACTTTATTGTCCACCATGATGGAACATTGTCTTAAGCTCACCAATAATAGACAATGGACAGAAATAACATAAAAACCATAGAATCCATAAACTCCATATAATCATTCTTAAAATGAATAAAATATGTAAGGTATAAAAATACAAGTGGATATCAGTTCCTGTGTGTATAATGTATATTGATCATTTGGAAGTGTTTAAAATATGAATTACACTCGGGATAAAATACTTTCCTGATATTCCTGATTGCCAAAGGAACTCTGTAGCTTCTCCCAAAGGTAAAACAGACATTTGAACACCCTTCATTCATGCTTGCATTCATGAGGCTGAGCTGCAAATAAGCAAAAACATCCCATAAACTACCTCCAACAATAAAAAATAAATAACACAGCAAAGGTCTGATCCTTTGATATTCATCAGTAGTCGTCCTAACCCTGCCAATGCATTGAAAAAACCTGATATCTGCTATATAGAAAAAACATTTTGTAGGGAAGATGTTGAAATGTTTAATCTTTGAGAAACTTGAAAGACTTACAGTTTGCCTTTTGAAGACTTGTAACTTGACTTGATCTTTTACTGAAGACCTCACTTGGACTCAATTGAGTTAAAAGCAGCTCTGCACAGGTCTCATCCAGGCGGGGAGTTCTGGTCCTCTGAAATGAAGCCAACACAGAAGTAACTTAGAACTGCATTCTATCAAAAGGCCACCAGGGGGCGACCGTCTCTATACAAGTCAATGGAGAATTCACCAACTTCTCACTTGATTTCTAACCTCAGTAAACGTTTTCAAAATGTGTTTATGGTCTCAATCGCTAGTTTAAAGCCTTCTTCAATGCAGTATGGTGTTCATTTGGGACATTTTGGCCTCCCTGATTTTATATGTGACGATAAAGCAGGGTATGCATTAGGGCGTGGCTATGTCCTGATTGACAGGTTGATTGACCAATGTCTATGATCTCAGCATATAAATTTCACTCTAAACTTCACTAGAGTCTAAATATAAAAGAGTCTCTGGTTCAGACGATCCATTGTGCAACTCCCATTCCCTCCAGCTACGCCGATGTTTAATTGAGATAATCAATAAAGAAGGAAAAGCACAGGAGTGATATAGAAGAATATTCTGCGTAGAGCTAATATATCAAAAAGCAGCATACCAGAATAATATAACTGCTGTATTTAGCTTTAACCCTCCTGTTGTCCTCGAGTCAAGGAAGGAAGGGAGGAAGAAGGAAGGAAAGGAGAGAGGAAGGAAGGGAGGAAATGAAAGCAGGAAGGGAGGAAGGAAAGGAAAGGAAGGAAGAACAGAGGAAAGAAGGGAGGGAGGAAGGTAGGGGGAACGAATGAAAGAGAAAAGGTGGGAGGGAGGAAGGAAAGGAAGGAAGGAAGGAAGGAAGGAAGAAGGAAGGTAGGAGGGAGGGAGAAAGGAAAAGAGGAAGGGAGGAAGGAAGGAAAGAAGGACAGAGGAAAGAAGGAAGGGAGGAAGGTAGGGGGGACGAATGAAAGAGAAAAGGTGGGAGGGAGGAAGGAAAGGAAGGAAGGAAGGATGGGTGAAATAAGGAAGGTAGGAGGGAGGGAGGAAGGAAGGAAAGAAGGACAGAGGAAAGAAGGAAGGGAGGAAGGTAGGGGGGACGAATGAAAGAGAAAAGGTGGGAGGGAGGAAGGAAAGGAAGGAAGGAAGGAAGGAAGGAAGGATGAGTGAAATAAGGAATGTAGGAGGGAGGGAGAAAGGAAAAGAGGAAGGGAGGAAGGAAGGAAAGAAGGACAGAGGAAAGAAGGAAGGGAGGAAGGTAGGGGGGACGAATGAAAGAGAAAAGGTGGGAGGGAGGAAGGAAAGGAAGGAAGGAAGGATGGGTGAAATAAGGAAGGTAGGAGGGAGGGAGGAAGGAAGGAAAGAAGGACAGAGGAACGAAGGAAGGGAGGAAGGTAGGGGGGACGAATGAAAGAGAAAAGGTGGGAGGGAGGAAGGAAGAAAGGGGGACCGAGGAAGCAAAGAAGGAAGGGAGGAAAGAGAGAGGAAAGAGAGAGAGAAGGAGGTTCAACGCTTTTTAAGCTTTAGAACAGGGGAGTCAAACATGCGGCCCGCGGGCCAGATACGGCCCGCTGAGGGGTGCGAACTGGCCCACTTGCCATCCAGTGCTCTTTTCCTTCCTTGTTTCCTTCCTACCTTCCTTTTTTCCTTTCTTCGTTCCTTTATCCCCTTTCTTCCTTCTGTCCTTCCTTCCATTCTTCCATCTGTCCCTCCTTCCTTTCTTCTGTCCTTCCTTCCTTCCATCTGTCCCTCCTTCCTTTCTTCCTTCTGTACTTCCTTCTATTCTTCCTTATATCCTTCCTTCCTTTCTTCCTTCTTTCCTTCCTTCCATTCTTCAATCTGTCCCTCCTTCCTTTCTTTCTTCTGTACTTCCTTCTATCCTTCCTTCCTTTCTTCCTTCTTTCCATCTGTCCTTTCTTCCTGTCTTCCTTCCTTCCGTCTGTACATCCTTCACTATCTCTCTTTCCTACCTTTCTTCCCTCCTTCCTTCCTTCCATCCATCTTTTTAATGATCTGGCCCACATGAGATTCAAATTGGTCTGTATGTGGCCCCTTGAATGAAAATGAGTTTGACTCCTCTGCTTTAGAATAAACGTCTCCTTCACTTCGTAGCAAAAAGAAAAAGCAACTTTATTTTGTAAATGGCTCCGGGCGGCGAACAGAGAAGCAATTCTAAGAGATTAACATAAAGTATACTTATTATGTATTTCAACGTTTTTAAAAAGGCAGTGAAGAGGGAAAAACAAAATTGGTTAAGGTAGAGAAACAATAAGAATGGAATAAAATAGATTAACAAATAAACAAGGAATTTAGTTTCAGGGCAGCTTTGTTTATAACTTCAAATATAATAAAAAGGAAATGAAAACACACACAGCGGCAGAAAGAAGCTTCCCAACACGGAGGAGAGACTCAGAATAAGTACCTGACCTGTTCCTGTTCCTGTTCCTGTAGCAGGAGTTAATTTTTATATTTTATTATCATTATAAGTTTTATTCCTCTTGTGTGACTGTGTGTATGTGTGTGTACTGTGTGTGTGTGTGTTACTGTGTATGTGTGTTACTGTGTGTGTGTTACTGTGTGTGTGTGTGTGTTACTGTATGTGAGTGTATCTGTATGTGTGTTACTGTGTGTATGTGTGTGACTGTGTGTGTGTTACTGTGTATGTGTGTTACTGTGTGTATGTGTGTGTGTTACTGTGTGTATGTGCTACTGTGTGTGTCTCTGTGTTACTGTGTGTGTGTGTTACTGGGTGTTACTGTGTGTGTGTGTGTGTGTGTGTGTGTGTGTTACTGTGTGTGTTAGTGTATGTGTGTGTTACTGTGTGTGTACATCTGTGTTACTTTGTGTGTGTGTTACTGTGTGTGAGTGTATCTGTTTTTGTGTTACTGTGTGTGTGTATCTGTGTGTGTTATTGTATGTGTGTGTGTGTGTGTGTGTTACTGTGTGTTATTGTGTGTGTGTGTGTGTGTGTGTTACTGTGTGAGTGTGTATATGTGTTACTGTGTGTATGTGTGTGTGTGTTACTCTGTGTTACTGTGTGTATGTCTATGTATATGTGTGTGTTACTCTGTGTTACTGTGTGTATGTCTATGTGTGTGTGTGTGTGTTACTCTGTGTGTGTATTCAAATATAATTAAATGAATGAAAACACAGCTGCAGAAGGAAGCTTCCAAAATGGAGAATACCTGACCTACTCCTGTTCCTGTTCCTGTATCATGTGTTTATTTTTACTTTTTATTATTATCATTATTCCTACCTTCCCTTATTTAAACTTTTATTCCTCTTGTGTGATTCCATTGTGTGTATTTCTGCGGCTGCTGTAAGAAAAGAAGAGTCACCCGCGGGGATTAATAAAGTACCTGCTTCACCTACCAGACGTCTCAGCACCTGCTGTTCTGTCCTTGGTGTTGGTCAAGAATTCTTTCGCACCCCTGTGGATGAAACCAAATTTATTCATTTTTAGCTAACGGGCGGTTTGAACCTTATTCATCGCTCTTATAATTCCTGCCGACATTCTCGGAGAAAAAAGGTGTTTGTGCCCGCCGGCTGACTTCGACTCTCTCTGCACATTCGTGATAATGGGAAAATGCCTCAAAGGGGACTCCTCAAAATCTGCAGTAAATGGTGATCCCAATATGTGTGTGTGTGTGTGTGTGTTTGTGTAATGGGTGCAGCTGTCCCGGGCCCGGAGCCCAGAGAGGAACACACACACACACACACACACACACACACACACACACACACACACGACACAGAATCAAAATCACTTCATTCGACAAGCACAATTAATGGAGAGTTTCACAGCACAAGAAGACATCTGCCATTTGAATTAGAGCGAGCACTTTAACTCCATCTGCATACATTTGTAGATTTATGTTTAACAAGCATTAAAACTACGACGTGTTCGGAGCCAAAACCACCAACTAAATGTTCATTTTTCAGTAACAAATGTTGAAATAATTGAAACTAGTTGTCATAATATGAACATATATATGATGGTTGTTATATTATCTCTGGGAGACACTTGTGTTTGTGTGTTAATTAGTATGAATGATATTGTTTTAGAGGAAGAGTTGAAATGGGGAGGAGGGGGGGGGGAATCACTTCTGGAAGCAGCGAAGCCCTCGATGGAAATCCAAGATGAGATGAGAGCAGCTTGTGAGCAAATTCAAAGCATTCAATCCTCACTGACTCCAAACTGCATTCAGACGTCTCCGCCCCCTAGGAGCTATGGCTATTTAACCCTCCTGTTGTCCTCGAGTGAAGGAAGGAAGGGAGGAAGGAAGGAAGGAAAGGAGGGGTGGAGGAAGGAAGGAAGGAAGGAAGGAAAGGAAGGAAGGAAAAGGAGGGAAGGAAGGAACGAAGGAAAGGAGGAAGGGAGGAAGGAAAGAAAGAAGAAAGGAAGGAGGGAGGGAGAAAGGAAAAGAGGACGGAAAAGGGGAAGGAAGGAAGGAAAGCAAAGAAGGAAGGGAGGAAGGAAAGAAAGAAGGAAGGAAGGAAGGAAGGAAGGAGAGGAGGGAAGGAAGGAAGGAAAGAAGGACAGAGGAAAGAAGGAAGGGAGGAAAGGAAGGAAGGAAGGAAAGGAGGGAGGGAGGGAGGAGAGGAGGGAAGGAAGGAAGGAAAGGAGGGAGGAAGGAAGGAAGGAAGGAAAGGAGAGAGGAAGGAATGGAGAGAGGAAGGAAAAAGGAGGGAAGGAAGGAACGAAGGAAAGGAGGAAGGGAGGAAGGAAAGAAAGAAGAAAGGAAGGAGGGAGGGAGAAAGGAAAAGAGGACGGAAAAGGGGAAGGAAGGAAGGAAAGCAAAGAAGGAAGGGAGGAAGGAAAGAAAGAAGGAAGGAAGGAAGGAAGGAAGGAAGGAAGGAAGGAAGGAAGGAGAGGAGGGAAGGAAGGAAGGACAGAAGGAAAGAGGGAGGGAGGACAGACGGAAGGAAGGAAGGAAGGACAGAAGGAAGGAAGGAAGGAAGGAAGGAAGGAAGGAAAGGAGGGAGGGAGGAAGGAAGGAAGGACAGAGGAAAGAAAGAAGAAAGGAGGGAGGGAGAAAGGAAAAGAGGAAGGGAGGAAGGAAGGAAAGAAGGACAGAGGAAAGAAGGAAGGAAGGAAGCAAGAAAGGAAGGAGGGAAGGACAGAAGGAAAGAGGGAGGGAGGGAGGACAGATGGAAGGAAGGAAGGGAGGAAAGGAAGGAAGGACGGAAGGAGGGAAGGAAGGAAACCTACTCCAATAATCATTCGCTCTCTTGACTGTTGTTTTCAGACTGACCTAAAAATTGTGAGCCTGTTCTTCAAGGTTAGGTTTTCATCGTCATGGTTACAATAAATCAACTTTGACTTTCGATAGATGGAAAGAAAAACCCTTTTCTCCTCCCTATCCACCTTTGTTACGCTTATCAGTTTGTTTTAGGAACTGTTGAGGTCAATCCTCCGGTTGTCCTCGGGTCAAGGAAGGAAGGGAGGAAGAAGGAAGGAAAGGAAGAAGGAAGAAGGAAGGAAGGAAGGAAGGAGACGATGGAGGAAGGAAGGAAGGAGACGATGGAGGAAGGAAGGAAGGAAGGAAGGAAGGAAGGAAGGAAGGAAAGGAGGGAGGGAGGAAGGAAGGAAGGAAGGAAGGAAAGGAGAGAGGAAGGAAAAAGGGAGGGAAGGAAGGAAAGGCGAGAGGAAGGAAAAAGGGAGGGAAGGAAGGAAGGAAGGAAAGGCGAGAGGAAGGAAAAAGGGAGGGAAGGACGGAGGAAAGAAAGAAGAAAGGAGGGAGGGAGGGAGAGAGGAAGGGAGGAAGGAAAGACAGAGGAAAGGAGGGAGGGAGGGAGAGAGGAAGGGAGGAAGGAAAGACAGAGGAAAGAAGGAAGGGAGGAAGGAAGGAGGAGGAAAGAAAGAGAGAAGGAAGGAGGGAGGGAGGGAGGAAAGAAGGAAGGAAGGAGGGAAGGAAGGACAGAAGGATGGAAGAAAGGGGGATGGAGGAAGGAAGGAAGGAAGGAAGGAAGAAAGGAAGGGAAGGACGGAGGAAAGAAAGAAGAAAGGAGGGAGGGAGGGAGAGAGGAAGGGAGGAAGGAAAGACAGAGGAAAGAAGGAAGGGAGGAAGGAAAGACAGAGGAAAGAAGGAAGGGAGGAAGGAAGGAGGAGGAAAGAAAGAGAGAAGGAAGGTTAAAGTTAAAGAAGTTTTGTTAAAGATCTTCCTCCCTCTATTGTACTTCCTTCCCTTCACACCTGCGGAAGTGAGTTGTTCTCGGAGTCCTTGTCGTCCTACCTGCTGTATTTACCAGCACTGTTGATTTACAAGGACATCAATACTCTACTACAGCATGCTAACGCTCACGGCTCAGATTTACACTGATGTCAATACACAATGCTAATGAGGTCGGATGATTGTTTGCAGACAGCGTGTCGTCATGGCGGCTCGCGGGAGATTATTCCAGAGGCAATTTATCAAAGTGTCCTCTGTAAGCTAAACAGGTGAAGAGCAACACTGCCGATGGAAGGAAGGAAGGAAGGAAGAAAAAGAAGACAGAAAGGAAGGAAGAAAGGAAGGAAGGAAGAAAAAGAAGACAGAAAGGAAGGAAGAAAGGAAGGACGGAAGAAAAAGAAGACAGAAAGGAAGGAAGGAAAGAGGGAAGGAAAGAAGGACAGAAGGAAGGAAGAAAGGAAGGGAGGAAATAAGGAACAGTCAAAAAAGACAGGGTCAAAAGACTTGAAAGAAGGAAGGAAGGAAGGACAGATGGAAGGAAAGAAGGAACGAAGAAAGGGAGGAAGGACAGATAGAAAGAAGGAAGGAAGGAAAAGAAGCAGGAGAAGGAAGAGAAGACAGGATGAAAGATGGAAGGAAGGAAGGAAGGAAGAAAAAGAAGACAGAAAGGAAGGAAGAAAGGAAGGAAGGAAGAAAAAGAAGACAGAAAGGACAGATGGAAAGAAAGAAGGAAGGAAGAAAAAGAAGACAGAAAGGAAGGAAGAAAGGAAGGAAGGAAGGAAGGAAGGAAGGAAGGAAGGAAGGAAGGAAGGAAGGAAGAAGAAGAAGACAGAAAGGAAGGAAGAAAGGAAGGAAGGAAGAAAAAGAAGACAGAAAGGACAGATGGAAAGAAAGAAGGAAGGAAGAAAAAGAAGACAGAAAGGAAGGAAGAAAGGAAGGAAGGAAGGAAGGAAGGAAGGAAGGAAGAAGAAGAAGAAGACTTGAAAGAAGGAAGGAAGGAAGGACAGATGGAAGGAAAGAAGAAACGAAGAAAGGGAGGAAGGACAGATAGAAAGAAGGAAGGAAGGAAGGAAAAGAAGGAGGAGAAGGAAGAGAAGACAGGATGAAAGATGGAAGGAAGGAAGGAAGAGAAGACAGGATGAAAGAAAAAGAAGACAGAAAGGAAGGAAGAAAGGAAGGAAGGAAGAAAAAGAAGACAGAAAGGAAGGAAGAAAGGAAGGAAGGAAGGAAGAAAAAGAAGACAGGAAGGAAGGAAGGAAGGAGGAGAAGGAAGAGAAGGAAGAGAGGACAGGAATGAAAGACAGGAAGAAAGGAAAGAAGGAAGAAAAAGAAGACGGGAAGGGAAGGAAGGAAGGGAATTTGCAAGGAAGGGAAGAATAAGGAAAGTGGGCCAGATTGGACCTCTCGGCGGGCCGGTTCTGGCCCACGGGCCGCATGTTTGACACCCCTGCTGTAAAGTTTCCATTAAGCACTACTTGAACTGTACATGGTCAGTTAATGGTCCCAATTTGCTTCTCTCGCAGCTACTTTCCAATTCAGCTGCACTGGAAAGGAAAGAAGGAAGGGAGGAATGAAGGAAAGGAAGGACAGAGGGAAGAAGGAAAGGAGGGAGAAAGGAAAAGAGGAAGGGAGGAAGGAAGAATGGAAGGAAGGAAAGATGGAAGGGAGGAAGAAGGAAGGAAAGGAGGGAGGAAGGAAGGACAGAGGAAAGAAGGAAGGGGGGAGGAAAGAAAGAGAAAAGGAGGAAGGAAAGGAAGGAAGGAGGGAAAGAGGGAAGGAAAGGAGGACAGAAGGAAGGAAGAAAGGAAGGGAGGAAATAAGGAACAGTCAAAAAAGACAGGGTCAAAAGACTTGAAAGAAGGAAGGAAGGAAGGACAGATGGAAGGAAAGAAGGAACGAAGAAAGGGAGGAAGGACAGATAGAAAGAAGGAAGGAAGGAAAAGAAGGAGGAGAAGGAAGAGAAGACAGGATGAAAGACGGAAGGAAGGAAGGAAGGAAGAAAGGACAGATGGAAGGAAGGAAGGAAGGAAGAAAAAGAAGACAGAAAGGAAGGAAGAAAGGAAGGAAGGAAGAAAAAGAAGACAGAAAGGAAGGAAGGAAGGAAGGAAGAAGAAGAAGACTTGAAAGAAGGAAGGAAGGAAGGACAGATGGAAGGAAGGAAGGAAGGAAGGAAGGAAGGAAGGAAGGAAGAAGAAGACTTGAAAGAAGGAAGGAAGGAAGGACAGATGGAAGGAAAGAAGGAACGAAGAAAGGGAGGAAGGACAGATAGAAAGAAGGAAGGAAGGAAAAGAAGGAGGAGAAGGAAGAGAAGACAGGATGAAAGATGGAAGGAAGGAAGGAAGGAAGGAAGAAAAAGAAGACAGAAAGGAAGGAAGAAAGGAAGGACGGAAGAAAAAGAAGACAGAAAGGAAGGAAGAAAGGAAGGAAGGAAGGAAGGAAGGAAGAACTGTACATGTTAAACGTCTGTGAAATTAATTCCAGGAGGTCAGTTAATGGTCCCAATTTGCTTCTCTCGCAGCTACTTTCCAATTCAGCTGCACCGGAAGATTGATTTTACATTTCTCATTTATCCAACACTCCAGAGTGCTACTGGAAACCTCTCTGTCATTAGTTGACTTTCTATTAAAAGCTTGTCATTACTTAAATAAATGATAGTCCTGTGGTTATGTCAACAGTATTATTACCATAAAAAATACATCCACTAGAAATGTAGATTAGCTTCTTGAACGTATCCTAGCATCCAGAAACATTTTTAACCCTTAAACAGACAACGTGCACCAGGAGATACAGACTCTTTAAGCTTCGTCCTTCCTTCCTTCCTCTGTCCTTCCTTCCTTCCTTCCTCTGTCCTTCCTTCCTTCCTTCCTCTGTCCTTCCTTCCTTCCTTCCTCAGATCTAAGTTCAGCTGTTAGGGTAAATGTTCCCTCCTTCTGTCCTTTCTTCCTTCCTTCATCTGTCCTTCCTTTCTTTCTTCATTCCTCCCTTCCTTCCTCCCTTCCTTCCTTCCTTCCTTCCTTCCTCCCTCCCTTCCTCCGTCCTCCTTTCCTCTCTCCTCCCTTTCCTCTCTCCTTCCTCCCTTCCTTCCCTTCCTTCCTCCTTTCCTTCCTTCTTCCTCCCTTGCTTCCCTTCCTTCCTCCTTTCCTTCCTTCTTCCCTCCTTCCCTTCCTTCCTCCTTTCCTTCCTTCCTTCCTTCCTTCCTTCCCTTCCTTCCTCCTTTCCTTCCTTCCTTCCTTCCTTCCCTTCCTTCCTCCTTTCCTTCCTTCCTTCCTCCCTTGCTTCCCTTCGTTCCTTCCTTCTTTCTTTCCTTACTTTAGGTGCAAATGACATAACTAGTAAGGTCTGTTTAAGGGTTAATGAACTGGATTTTTCGCACTTCTAGTTCTCAAGCTAGAAGATGATGACATTTTTGGCCAATTTAGACAAAGTACATGCTGCGTCTGACAAGATGTCAATCAGTGGGATAAGTTTACTCCCTCCCCTCCCTCCTACCAGCGCTCCCCCTTCCCCTCTCCCCCCTCCCCATCCCCATCTATCTGAGTTTAAGCGGAGGCCTAAGCAGACAGCCAGTCTGTCTCTCTCTCAAAGTCAGTGGCATGATTTGACCAAACAGGACATATGCTCTAATTTACTCACAGTAATTGGAAAATCACCCTCCAAAAGGCAGCGATGCTCGTCTTCTTACATGTTATCCACATAACCACATTGCCGTGACACAAGATTAGACAAGGCTCTGAGGTATAATTTGTCAGTTTAGCGGTCCTTGAAGTGAAAAAGTTTAATAACTATTGCGCTAGGTCGTTGCCCCTTGCTCTGGCCATGATGCCCCAAAAATCATTATACACCCTACAGCCACCATTTGGGGCCTTTGTGTCTCTGCTACTTTCAAAATAGATAGAAAGCGGACTTATTTAGTGCTTAAATTAATCAAATATCTGTTTTTAATGGTAAAGTAAGTTGACGGCTATTTACTAACTTGCTAGTCAGAATCTGATTAGCTACACTTGGTCTGGTTCGTACTTATTACTTAAGCTAATTAGGCAGATTCATTATAATCACGCTGTTGCCTTTCCAGAACAATGCTATATGATTTAAGAGATTGCAATTAATGAAAAATGAATTTGATAGCAGTAGTAGTAAGTACATGCGACTGGATGACGGTTTGGATCTAAAAGTTGCATTTCCATTTGCCAACTCAGGTCAAATTCATTTTTTTTTTCACATCCATAGCATCTGCTAGCATCTGAGAGAGAGAGAGAGAGAGAGAGAGAGAGAGAGAGAGAGAGAAATGGAGAGAGAGAGAGAGAGAGAGAGAGAGAGAGAGAGAGACAGAGAGAAATGGAGAGAGAGAGAGAGAGACAGAGAGAGAGAGACAGAGAGAGAAATGGAGAGAGAGAGAGAGAGAGAGAGAGAGAGAGAGAGAGAGGGAGACAGAGGGAGAGAGAGAGAGAGAGAGACAGAGAGAAATGGAGAGAGAGAGAGAGAGAGAGAGAGACAGAGAGAGAAATGGAGAGAGAGAGAGAGAGAGACAGAGAGAGAGAGACAGAGAGAGAAATGGAGAGAGAGAGAGAGAGAGAGAGAGAGAGAGAGAAATGGAGAGAGAGAGAGAGATTGAGAGAGAAATGGAGAGAGAGAGAGAGAGAGAAATGGAGAGAGAGAGAGAGAGAGAGAGAAATGGAGAGAGAGAGTGAGAGAGAGAGAGAGAGAGAGAGAGAGAGAGAGAAATGGAGAGAGAGAGAGAGAGAGACAGAGAGAGAGAGACAGAGAGAGAGAAATGGAGAGAGAGAGAGAGAGAGAGAGAGAGAGAGAGAGAAATGGAGAGAGAGAGAGAGATTGAGAGAGAAATGGAGAGAGAGAGAGAGAGAGAGAGAGAAATGGAGAGAGAGAGTGAGAGAGAGAGAGAGAGAGAGAGAGAGGAGAGAGAGAGAGAGAGAGAGAAAACCTATAAACTAGAGCTGGGCAATTATGGCAAAAATCATATCGATTAATCGAACTTTTAAGAGAGAAGAAAGAGAGAGGAAGGAACGAAAGAGAGAAGGAGGAAGGAAGGAAGGAAGGAAGGGAGGAAGAAGGAAGGGAGGAAGAAGGAAGGTAGGAGGGAGGGAGAAAGGAAAAGAGGAAGGAAGGGAGGTTTGGGTTAAAATGATCACTGGAGACAAGTTTTCAAATTCCTTTAAAGATATACAACCTTTGTTGTCATGGCAACAGTGAACACCACGATTAATTGACATGAGCAAGATTAAATCGATTTTAGAGTTTCTAACCCTACTATAAACCAATATAGTATTCTTTAGATTCACTAAAAAAAGACAATTCCCATTTTATATACCTTTGCTGTCAGAGTAAGGGCCCGTCAGGCTCAAAGAGACGCACGAGGACCGAGACAACGGGGGTGGGGGCGAGGGGGGGGTAGGCAGAAGGAGAGGCACAAGGGGGGAGCGACACCAAAAGACACACATAGAGGGAAAGAGATAAGAGGCCACAAGGAGAGAGACAGCAAAGAGCCACACGGAGAGACAGTAGATGCACAGTGGGAGAGACGCAGCGAGAGGCACAGACAGGAACCGAGGCAGACCAACTGATAATCCCGGCTGTGACAACGCGAGATGAGCCAGTGCCACTGACATCAAAAGCCCCCCCCCTCCAAAAACCAGGGACATCAAAAGCCCCCCATCCAAAAACCAGGACAGCAACAGCAAAAGCCCCCCATCCAAAAACCAGGACATCAAAAGCCCCCCCATCCAAAAACCAGGACAGCAACAGCAGAAGCCCCCCACACTGTGAACTCCTCCTGTGGGTTATGGCTGCCTCAGCTGTGGAGACACAGAGAGGATTTCCTTCTTTCTTTCCTTCTGTCTGTCCTTCCTTCCTCCCTCCTTCTTTCCTTTCCTCCCCCCTTCCCTCCTTTCCTTCTTTCACCCTCCCTTCCATCATTCCTTCCTTTCTTCCTTCTTTCCTTCCATCCTTCCTCCTTTACTTTGTTCTTCCTCCCTTCCTTCATTCCATCCTTTCATCCTTCCTCCTTTCCTTCGTTCTTTCTCCCTTCCTTCATTCCATCTTTCCTTCCATCCTTCCTCCTTTCCTTTGTTCTTCCTCCCTTCCATCATTCCTTCCTTCCTCCTTTCCATCATTCCTTCTTTTCTACCTCCTTTCTTTCCTTCCTTCCTTCCTCCTTTCCTTTGTTCTTTCTCCCTTCCTTCCTTCCTTCCTCCTCCCTTCCATCATTCCTTCCTTTCTTCCCTTCCATCCTTCCTTCCTTCCTCCTTTCTTTCCTCCCTTCCTTCCTTCCATCATTTCATCCTTCCTTCCTGGGGATATGACTGCCTCAGCTGTGGAGGAACAGAGAGGATTTTCGGGTGGTGTGTAGAGTATGGAGGGGACGACTGTTCCTTCTTTCTTTCCTTCTGTCTGTCCTTCCTTCCTTCCTTTCCCTTCCTGCCTTCGTTCCTTTCCTCCCTCCTTCTTTCTTCCTCCCTTCCTTCCATCCTTGCTTCCTCCTTTCTTCCTCCCTTCCATCATTCCTTTCATCCTTCCTTCCTTCCTCCTTTCCTTCGTTCTTCCATCATTCCTTCCTTTCCTTTTTTCCTTCCATCCTTCCTCCTTTCCTTTGTTCTTCCTCCCTTCCATCATTCCTTCCTTCCTCCTTTCCTTCGTTCTTCCCCCCTTCCTTTCTTCCTCCTTTCCCTCTTTCTTCCTCCCTTCCTTCCTTCTTTCTTCATCCCTTCCATCATTCCTTCCTTTTCCTTCCATCCTTCCTTCTTCCTCCCTTCCATCATTCCTTCATCCTTCCTTCCTTCTTTCCATCCTGTCATCCTTCCTCCCTTCCTTTCATCCTTCCATCCTTCCTCCTTTCTTCCTCCTTTCTTTCCTTCCTTCCCCCCTTCCTTCCATCCTTCCTCCTTTGCTTCTTTCTTCCTCCCTTCCATCATTCCTTCCTTTCTTCCTCCTTTCTTTACTTCCTTTCATCCTTCCATCCTTCCTCCTTTCCTTCCTTCTTCCTCCACCCAAGGATTTTCGGGGTGGTGTGTAGCATATGTAGGAGACGACTATAAAAGGAGTCAGAGCAAGGGGCCTTTTGCACACACTGAGCCATACTGTATGTTTCAGTCTCCACATTTATTAAAAAAGACGCTGCCAATACTCACACATCCACATCCTGCAGCATGACAAGACCAAAGACGAGATGTGAAGGATATTTGACGTGGAATATACTCCGAGCAGCCTTTCAGTCAGTTCAAAACCTTTAATGTCAGTAAAAAGGAAGCATGCTGAGCAACTGGAGGCGACATACCATAACTCAAAAGGTCTGTCACGTTGTCATAGAGCCCATTGCGGAGACCGTGAGGGACTATTTTCATACCCTTTGTGAAAGATGAGCCACTCTACTGCTCCCTACTCTTTCAAACATGGTGGTCAGTGTCAAGCTTATTGAAAATGACGGACCAAGAATTTGTTCTTCACATTCATGGATTTGTCTTTTGGATCATTTGTTTTGGTAGGTTTCTTTTTTTTTGTGCTTCTAAGCTTTATTAGTCGGGTAGTGTGTAGCATATGGAGGAGACGACTGTTCCTTCTTTCTTTCTTTCCTTTCTTCCTCCCTTCCTTTCCTTCCTTCTTTCCATCCTTCCTCCTTTCCTTCCTTCTTTCTCCTTTCCTTCCTTTTCTTCATTCCTCCTTTCCTTCGTCCTTCCCCCCCATTCTTCCTTCCTTCTTCCTCCCTTCCATCATTCCTTCTTTCCTTCCATCCTTTCCTTCGTTCTTCCTCCCTTCCTCCCTTCCTTCCTTCCTTTCCTCCCTCCTTCCTTTGCTTCCTTCCCTCCTTTCCTTCCTTCTTCCTCCCTTCCATCATTCCTTCCTTCCTCCTTTCCTTTGTTCTTTCTCCCTTCCTTCCTTCTTTCCTCCTCCCTTCCATCATTCCTTTCTTCCTTCCATCCTTCCTTTTCTTCCTTCCCCTTCCCTCCTTTCCTTTGTTCTTCCTCCCTTCCATCATTCCTTTCCTCCCTCCTTCCTTTTCTTCCTTCCTTCCATCCTTCCGCCCTTTTCTTCCTTCCTTCCTCCTTTCCTTTGTTCTTCCTCCCTTCCATCATTCCTTTCCTCCCTCCTTCCTTTTCTTCCTTCCTTCCATCCTTCCGCCCTTCCTTCTTCCTCCCTTCCTTTCATCCTTCCTCCTTTCCTTCGTTCTTCCTCTCTTCCTTTCCTTCATTCTTCCTCCCTTCCTTTCATCCTTCCTTCCTCCTTTCCTTCATTTTTCCGAGCAGCCTTTCAGTCAGTTTAAAACCTTTAATGTCAGTAAAAAGGAAGCATGCTGAGCAACTGGAGGCGACATACCATAACTCAAAGGTCTGTCACGTTGTCATAGAGCCCATTGCGGAGACCGTGAGGGACTATTTTCATACCTTTGTGAAAGATGAGCCACTCTACTGCTCCCTACTCTTTCAAACATGGTGGTCAGTGTCAAGCTTATTGACAATGACAGACCAAGAATTTGTTCTTCACATTCATGGATTTGTCTTTTGGATCATTTGTTTTGGTAGGTTTCTTTTTTATTGTGCTTCTAAGCTTTATTAGTCTCTTTTTTCAGTTGATTAGTACTTCTTCATACTTTCAGCTACAGAAATCATTCAAATATCAAAATGTTCAGGTCTTTAGAAAATGTATGCTTGTATTCTTGCTTTTTTTTCCCTATTTTTCAAACTATTAAACGTCTTTCAACATTTTATATAATACAGGTAATTGGGAATAATCTTTAAATCCTTTTCTTTTTTTTTTATTGTGCAGAAAAAACAAGCTACAGTATACACAGCGTGAGAAGAGAGCGCAGATCAGGAAAAACATGCAAACAATCAATCAAATGAGACAGAATATACAAAAGAGGACATAATAATAGTAAACAAAAAAAACAAGAGGGAAGAAGAATAAAAGAAAAAAAAAGAGGTATATGAGGTGGTGTCTGACAATCAATCCCTATTACAGTTAAACTATATAAATAACTTAATGCAAGTTGTTTTTTGTCTATTTTTGTCTTTTAGTATTGCCGAGCCAGAGTCTTGTGATGCTGAAAGCCATTACAGAAAAGTGTGAGGAGAACTATCTCATCCTCGGTAAATGTTTGACAGCTGCTGATGGATGCGTCTGTCAATTTTAGGAAAACCAACAGTGTCCTTACTCAACTCCAGTAGCAGTCATCTTCATGGACGATCAAGGTACATTACGTCATCCACAGAGCTGTGCCTGAAGGATGCCTTTAACAATGTGGACTTTATATTTATACTAGGGCTGTCAAACGATTAATTTTTTAATCGAGATTAATCGCAGAATTTCCATAATTAATCACGATTAATCGCATTTTGAATTGCATGTTTAAAATCCTGTTATTTTACATTTCAAGGCAGTTTTAAGCCCATAATGTAAAGCATTTCTTACCAGAGTGTCTTAAACTGGGAATCAATCACGGCTCTGCTGCGACTCCCACACTCCCAAAATGGTCCTTTGGTGGAGCTGAGGCTGGCCTTGGCTGCACCTGGGTGTTTAGTGTGGAGGTGCTAACTCAAACTCGACGTACTCCGGTGGTAGTTAAACTCCGTTTGACACAGGTTGCATTTTACTTTTGACTTGTCAATAGGGGTGCAACGAATCAAAAAACTCACGGTTCGGATCGTTCCTCGGATCAGAGTCACGGATCGGATCATTTTTCGGATCAGCCAAAAAAAAATAGACGAGACAAATAAAGTTTTTAAACTTTTGGTTTCACTCCTGTCAGTGAAACACCGGGGTGATGTCGCTGTAAATGCGTGGCCATGCTCGATGTGTTTCCACTGTTGTATGGCTTTCTTGTGCCACAGTGCCTACACACACCGTCACGGTTTTATCCACCAACCTCTTTCCTTCTGCATTCAATTTGACCGGGAAGCCGAAATGCTCCCAAACAGGGGATTTAAATGTGGGGCATTCAAGTTCTTTTGTTCCTCCGCTCGCCATGACCACGCTGTGTTGCAGGTTTTTCTTTATGTTAGCAATCGTTATGTCAGCTACGTGTTACGTCTGTGTGGTAGGCTAACCTAGGCGACTGGTTTGTGTGGGCAGCGCGAGTATAAGGAAACAGACGTAGCACTAGAGGCAGCAGTTATCGTTACAGTAGTCACCGAAGTCTAGCCTACTTTTATTTTCCATGCCCACTGTTCTACATGTTGTACACTGAGGACAATAAATCACAACGAGCCATAGTTTGCTTATTGAAAAGGGAACTGTTGCAGACTTTTACCCAGAGCGTGTTAAGTAGCTCTGTCCCTGGAACTAGCAGGAATGGTTACAGCTGTGTGTGGACTGAACATGCGCACATTTTTTTTTTTTTTTTTCATAAATCAATCCGCGTATCATGCGTGGTGCCGAACCGAAATAGATGGTCCGAACGGATCACGGACCAATGATGATCCGTTGCAGGCCTACTTGTCAACTGAAGCGTCTGGAAGTGTTTTAAAGTTAAACAAGCCGTTCAAAAGTCCACTAGCTCTCTTACTTTCCATCAGCGCGGTAGGTTTACTGCAGGAGGCCACTTCAAAGCACAGCGCTACAGCTAGAGGAGCCGTCTACGGGGGAGTAGAAGGGACAAAAAGGCTTGCAACATTAAAATGCGATTAAAAAAAATTAACACGTTATGGATTGCATTAATCTAATCGCGATTAACGTGTTAATGCTGACAGCCCTAATTTTTAGCAACACATTTTGGGATCTTTCTTTGTGTAGCAAGGTTATTCTACCTATTCATGCTCTACTCATATTCTATCGTTTATACAATTTGATGCCTTATGTTGTTTTTTCCCTTCAGATTGATTACCTGCTCATTTGCAGTTGTTCCACAAATAAATTGAAGGAGCTCCAACTAGGTGCATCATCACAAACCTTTGGGAAAGGCAGGAGGATTTTTGGACTAGATAAGCAAAAGCTCAAGGCTTATTGGCAGCAGCTAACATCATTCAAGTGTGTCCTTCACATGGCCACGGTCCAGGATCTACTGGCAGACCTGGCAGAGCTCTCCTGTGACTCCGAGGTAGACGAGCTGTCCCTTTCCTCTGTCAGGAGTATTGGTGATGGCTTCCCAGGCTGCACAACAACCTGGTCTCTAGCTTTGGACTCTGTTATCACTGCCTTCACCCACACAGGAAGCACTGGTGTTTGTGTGTATGAGGGAGTGGATATCAGCACATCATCAAAAATCTGCTGAGGCCTCCGAACACCAAAGGAGTGAAATAGTACACAACATCACTGCGTGCATTGGTCAGCGTTTCTCTGCATCCTCCACAGATCCTGCGCTCCTGGCTGGCTGCTGAGGTCTTCGATCCTGTTAACATGCTGGCTGAAGATAACATCAGCTATTAAGTAGTATGGAGACAGTTAGCTGCTTAAGCTTTGTGAGCATTTCGAGCCACCTCTCACTGGTAACGGCTGCAATGTGGTAGAAATGGGAGAGGGAGTGGTTTGAAAGCCAAATATGACGGGATGGAGGCTTTCCTTGTATTATGGCAGATGATTCTCACTAAAAAGGAGAGAAACCCTAACTAACTCCATCTTGTCAGGATCGTCCTGATATTTCCTGTTTCAGTGTCTTAAGTGGAGCGGCAGTTTTCCACAATGAAAAGGCAACTGGTGCTTCAGGCCGAAAATCTGGACCATTGACGATCTCCTTTTAATCAAATCCCAGGCCTGTGCCTCTTTTGCATATGAGAGCAAGGAGGCGGGTGGCAAGATGGTGGGAAGCGAGGCCTCTTGAGAAAGAGACCAAACACCTCGACCATGAGCCAAGTTTGAACTTCAACCCTAACCAAAAGAAAGATCGACCTACTCCACTTATCTCCCCCATCTCCATCCTCAAGTGACGATCAGTCCGATTAAAGCCTCTCTCTCTCACACACACACAGAGTATTGAATTATAACACTCTGTTTAATACTCCTGTTAGTCCCACTAAGAACCACCCTGTTGTTCACTTTCATTCCTTTATTTGATCTCTTTGATTTTCATGACACACATCCTTGCTTCCAGGTATCGATTTCGACCGAGTACAGAAGTCAAAACAAAGACCAAACATGAGCTTTACCACCCTGACCTGAATATTTAGATGATCCTCACTTGTTCAAATACAATTTCCAGAATAAAATATCATCATATACTGTATTAACACTCCTGTTGTCCTTGAGTCAAGGAAGGAAGGGAGGAAGAAGTAAGGAAGGAAGTAAGGAAGGAAGGAAGGGAGGAAGGAAGGAAGGAGGAATGAAAAGGAAGGAAGGAAGGAAGGACGGAGGAAAGAAGGAAAGGAGGATGAAGGAAGGAAGGGAGGGACCAAGGAAGGATGGAAGGGAGGAAGAAAAAAGGAAGGAGGGGAGGGGAGGAAGAAGGAAGGAAGGAAGGAGGGAGGAAGGAAAGGAGGAAGGAAGGAAGGAAGGAGGGAGGAATGAAAGGAAGGAAGGAAGGATGGAGGAAAGAAGGAAGGGAGGAAGGAAGGAAAGAAGGAAGGATGGAAGAAAGAAGGAAGGGAGGAAGAAGGAAGGAAGGGAGGGACCAAGGAAGGATGGAAGGGAAGGAGAGAGGAAGGAAGGAGGGAAGGAAGGAAGGAAATCAGGTAGGGAGGAAGGGAGGGAGGAAAGGAAAGAAGGAAGGGAGGAATGACAGGAAGGAAGGAAGGAAGGAAGGAAGGACGGAGGAAAGAAGGAAGGAAGGTAGAAGGGAGGGAGGAAAGAAGGAGGGAAAAAAGGACAGAGGAAAGAAGGAAGGGAGGAAGGTAGGGGGGAGGAAAGAAAAAGAGAAGGAGGGAGGGAGACACGAAGGTTAAAGCCAACATGCCAAATTCATGACAAAAATGTGTGTAAATTTCAGTTTGAATTTAAAGGACCAGTGTGTGGGATTTAGTGCCATCTAGTGGTGAAATTGTAGATTGCATCAAACTTTTTTTTCCAAAATATTTTTTTTAAGTATATTTTCTGGGGGCTTTTTTGCCTTGAATGTACAGTAGAGAGAGAGACAGGAAATGGGAGGCAGAGAGGGGGGAATGACACGCAGGATAGGGTCGCTCGGCGCAGGATTTGAACCGGGGTCGCCTGCAGTGAGGACTGTAGCCTCTACACATGGGGCGGGTGCTCTACCAACTGAGCCAGATTGCACCCAACTTAATACCTTTCCACCTTTCCACCTCCCCTTCCAAGCGTGCAGGAAAACCTACATTGGGCTACTGTAGAAACATGGTGGGCTCCATAAAAGAGGACCTCGAAAACACACAACGATTCTTATTTTCAGTTTTAAATGCCACTAAATTCTACAGACTGCACCTTAACCCTCCTTTTGTCCTCGAGTCAAGGAAGGAAGGGAGGAAGAAGGAAGGAAAGGAGGAAGGAAAGGAGGAAGGAAGGAAGGATGGAAGGGAGGGAGGAAGGAAGGATGGAAGCGAGGGAGGAAGGAAGGAAAGATGTAAGGGAGGGAGGGAGGAAGGAAGGAAGGAAGGAAGGATGGATGGAAGGGACGAGGGAAGGAAGGAAGGAAGGAAGGAAGGGAGGGAGGAAGGAAGGATGGAAGGGAGGAGGGACGGAAGGAAAGATGGAAGGGAGGGAGGGAGGAAGGAAGGATGGAAGGGAGGGAGGGAGGAAGGAAGGATGGAAGGGAGGGAGGGAGGAAGGAAGGATGGAAGGGAGGGAGGGGAAGGCAGGAAGGGAGGGAGGAGGATGGAAGGGAGGAGGGACGGAGGGAAGTAAGGAAGGAAGGAAGGATGGAAGGTAGGAGGGAAGGAAGGAAGGATTGAAGGGAGGGAGGGAGAAAGGAAGGATGGAAGGGAGGAGGGACGGAAGGAAGGAAGGAAATGAGGGAAGAAGGAATGTCAGAGGCATAGAAATGAAAAAGTAAAGTGTAAGAAGGATGGAAGGGAGGGAGGAAGGAAGGATGGGAAGAAGGAAGGAGGGAAGAAGAAAGGAAGGAAAGAAGGAAAGGAGGGAAGAAGGAAGGAGGGAGGAAAGAAGGAATGTCAGAGGCATAGAAATGAATAAGTGAAGTGTAAGAAGTTGTAATGGTTTGATAATGAAACTAAAATCTAAGACATGACGGTGTAAATTTGCATGCAGTGAGCAGTAAGGATAATTATCTCAATCATTTCGTGCATCTACCGATAAATACACAATAAACAAAGACGGGGAAAAAAAATCCAAAACACACACACATACACACTGTCCTGCGGTGATGGAAATATACAACCTCTCAAATTGTCTTTCCAGACGCCCACTTACTAAGATTCCTCGACGGCGGGTCCTGCGGTAAACAAAGCCATCATCTTCCATTAGCTTCCTGTTGACCTGTTCAAATCTGATATTAATCAAGCGGGTGATTATGTGATCAAGTGAAGAGTGCACTCCTGCCAAAAACATAAATGTAAAACTAAATCCACTCACCGTCTCCTTTGGGGGTGTTTTCAGGGTTTTATTATTATTAGAAGGAAGGAAGGAAGGAAGGAAGGAAGGAAGGAAGGAAGGAAGGATGGAAGGACTCACCGCTCCTTTGGGGGTGTTTTCAGGCGTTATCGACCCCGCATGAATAATTTTGTGCCCAGATTTGCTGAGTTTGTATTTTCATTTTTCTCCAGATATGCTTTGTTTTACATTAATACTCATTCTTTAACCCTCCTGTTGGAAGGAAGGAAAGGAAGGAAGGGAGGAAGGGAGGAAGGAAGGAAGGAAGGAAGGAAGGAAGGAAGGAAAGAAGGAAAGCTGGAAGGAAGGAAGGATGGAAGGGAGGAAGAAAGAAGAAAAGAAGGAAGGATGGAAGGAAAGAAGGAAGGAAGGGAGGAAGGAAGGAAAGCTAGAAGGAAGGAAGGAAGGATGAAGGGAGGATGAAGGAAGGAAAGGAGGAAGGAAGGATGGACGGGAGGAAGAAAGTAGGAAAGGAGGGAGGAAGGAAGGAAAGTAGCAGGGAGGAAGGAAGAAAGGAAGGAAGGAAGGAAGGTAGCAGGGAGGAAGGGAGGAAGGAAGGATGGAAGGGAGGAAGAAAGAAGGAAAGGAGGGAGGGAAGGGAGGAAGAAAGAAGGAAAGGAGGGAGGAAGGAAGGAAGGAAGGAAGGAAGGATGGAAGGGAGGGAGGAAGAAGGAAGGAAAGGAGGAAGGAAGGAAGGATGGACGAGAGGAAGAAAGTAGGAAAGGAGGAGGAAGGAAGGAAAGTGAGACAGGGAGGAAGGAAGAAAGGAAGGAAGGAAGGAAGGTAGACAGGGAGGAAGGAAGAAAGGAAGGAAGGAAGGAAGGTAGCAGGGAGGAAGGAAGGATGGAAGGGAGGAAGAAAGAAGGAAAGGAGGGAGGAAGGAAAGCAAGGATGGAAGGAAGGAAGGGAAGGAAGGAAGGAAGGATGGATGGAAGGGAGGAAGAAGGAAGGAAAGGAGGAAGGAAGGAAGGATGGACGAGAGGAAGAAAGTAGGAAAGGAGGGAGGAAGGAAGGAAAGCTGGAGGGATGGAAGGACGGAAGGAAGGAAGGAAGGAAGGAAGGACTCACCGCTCCTTTGGGGGTGTTTTCAGCCATTATCGACCGCGCGTGTTTAATTTTGTGCCCAGATTTGCTGAGTTTGTATTTTCATTTTTCTCCAGATGTGCTTTGTTTTACATTAATACTCATTCTTTAACCCTCCTGTTGTCCTCAAGTCCTCCCTTCCATCCTTCCTCCCTCCTTCATTCCTCCTTTCCTTCCTTCTTCCTCCTTTCCCTCCTTTCCTTCCTTCTTCCTCCCTTCCATCCTTCCTTCCTTCCATCCTTCCATCAGTAATCAGTAGTCATTAATCAGATTAGTTTTTTAAGGTAACCGTGGCAACACTGGATGCTGATAGTAAAAGCATCTGCCTGTAGCTTGGGAAAGGCCCGTTTCTATATATATATATATATAATGTGTATAAGCATCGTCATGGTGATGTGGACTTCCTGCTGTTAGCATGTTACTTTAAACAACAACAAGAGAAAAGATGCATTCATGAACCCAAAAATGACTTCAGAGAAAAAGAAGGATTTTTGAAGCCTTGGGAGAAGCCTAGGAAAGAATTAATAATAGAAAGCAAAGGGAGCTCGGGGATCTATTTCTTTTTCTTTTTTTTTTTTTTTTCTACTCCAGGTCGAGGCTGACTACTGTAACAGGTACTCTTTCCAAAAAATACATCATGTGAATCCAGGTGAGAGACGTTTGATCTAATATTCTGATCAATAACACGAGAGGTCAGACTTGGTGAGACGTGGAATGCATCTGAGATATTTTCAATTTGAAATTCAAATATATTTTAAGGTTTTACCCAAAATATCGAATCAAATAATTAGAAATTAGAGGATTGTATTTTTAATTGAATTTAATTTACCGAAAAATCCTTGATGGTGTCCCTTAACCTCCGTGTCGTCCTCCTGGGTTAAATTGACCCCGTCTGTTTTGACTGTTCCTTCCTTCCTCCCTTCCTCTTTTCCTTTCTCCCTCCCTCCTACCTTCTTCCCTTCTTTCCTCTGTCCTTCCTTCCTTTCCTTCCTCTCTCCCTCCTTCTCTCTTTCTTTCCTTCCTCTGTCTTTCCTCCCTTCCTTCTTTCCTTCCCCTATCCCCCTTTCTTCCTTCCTTGTGTCCTTCCTCCCTTCCGCCTTTCCTCTGTCCTTCTTTCTTCCCTTCCTTCTTTCCTTCCTTCCTTCCTCCTTTCCTTCCTTCTTCCTTCCCTCCTCCTTCCTCCCTCCCCTCCTTCCTTCTTTCCTCCCTCCCTCCTACCCTCCTCCCTTCTTTCCTCCCTACTTTCCTTCCTTCTTCCTTCCTCCTTCTTTCTTTCCTTCCTTCCTTCCTTCCTCCCTCCCTCCCTTCTTCCCCCTTCCTTCCTTATTTCCTCCGTTGTTCCTTCCTTTCCTTCCTCCCTCCCTCCTTTCCATCCTTCCTCCCTCCTTCCTTCTTTCCTCCATCATTCCTTCTTCCCTTCCCTTCTCCCTCCCTTCCTTCCTTATTTCCTCCGTTGTTCCTTCCTTTCCTTCCTTCCTTACTTCCTCCCTCCCTCCTTTCCATCCTTCCTCCCTCCCTTCCTTCTTTCCTCCATTGTTCCTTCTTTCCTTCCCTTCTCCCTCCCTTCCTTCCTTCTTCCCCCCTTCCTTCCTTATTTCCTCCGTTGTTGTTCCTTCCTTTCTCCCTCCCTCCTTTCCTCCATCGTTCCTTCTTTCCTTCCCTTCTCCCTCCCTTCCTTCCTTCTTCCTCCCTTCTTTCCTCCGTCTTTCCTCCCTCCCTCCCTCCCTTCTTTCCTTCTTCCTCCCTTCCTTCCTCCCTCCTTTCCAACAGGAGGGTTAAAAAGGAATTTAAACAAAGGTTAATGCTAAATAAATTAAAATACCATTATAAAAATCTCTGCCTTTTCATTTTAATTAATAAATAAAGAAATGCTATTAATGAAACTAATTGCTTTGATTTAAAAAGAGAAGAATAAAAAGATGTGTCACCTCTCCACTGTTGTGCCTCTCCACTCGTATCGAGAGGAACATGAGAGGCTTTTTGAATCGGCTCTCAGCGTCGGTGAGCACTGGATCACATCT
>JAJDFG010001106.1:7500-42500 GCA_021039105.1 Scomber colias | reverse complement strand
AGCTCAATCAAATCCGAACGAGTGCCTTTAGTCTACCGTAATTACTGTAGTAGCAGCCCAATCAAATCCGAACGAGTGCCTTTAGTCTACCGTAATTACTGTAGTAGCAGCACAACTAAACGGCCCGATTTTGTTAATTTGCTCAAATTGAGTTGATTTAGTAATTTTCTTTGATGTTTGTGCTGATGTCATCTGTCAGTAGCTACGTAGCTAGATGGAGTCTTTATCTGACTGTTTTATTCATGTTTGTTGCTGAAATACGATCGGGAGGCTGCACCGGTTGTTTTATTTTGAAAGACGGAAGTTTTATTATTATGCCGATTCAGTGTATGACTTCCTGTCTGGTGACATCTGTTCTGTTGAGCTGGTCCCGAGTTAGAAACGGCTCCGTCTGCGGCGCGGAGAGCTGCTGCTGGGACGTTGCTCACACCCTGCTGAGACGTTCCCGGTGGAGACACTCTCGCGGCGCAGCTGTAACGTGCCGCTGACGGACCCGGTGGAAATTAGGCTTTAGAGCTGAAATAGGAAAAATGTCATTCTCTTAAAATTAGGCCTAAAAATTACATTCTACTGCAGCTGATCAAAGGCCTTGTTTCAGACCTTGTTTTAATCGATTGCAAATGTTTTTAACTTCGCCGCAATCTCATCTGTTTACTTGTTAATTTATTTATTAGTTTTATTTCTTCTTCTTAATTGTGCCAGAGAAGTCGTGTATTTACCAGCTGGAGACGATAAGTAGCTAGAACAGGTGCTCAATAAAATAACGTCAGAGTCAACCGTCGTCATGAGCGATGGATGCAGCTGTCGTATGAGCATTCATATATATATATATATTTTTTATAACTCTCTTTATTGGAAGTAATTTCACAGGAAACAATATAAAAACAGTGCAAAGCCGAGGAGGGAACTTTACCATTATCCCATCCCTCCCACAGGAGAGCAGTTATCATTGTACAACCATCAAGGGCATATTAATAATACCAAATACATATAAACAAGACATGAGAAAGAAAAAGACGAGAAAAAAATAAAAAATAAATAAATAAATAAATAAAGATCAATTGCAATTAAATAAATAAAAATAAAGTTAATAAAAAAATAAAATAAATTAATTTTTAAAAAAGTAATATAAAATAAATAAATAAATAAAGATCAATTGCAATTAAAGAAATAAAAATAAAGTTAATTAAAAAATAAAATAAATTAATTTAAAAAAAAGTAATAATAAAAAAATAAAAATTAATAAATAAATAAAGATCAATTGCAATTTAATAAAAATAAAGTTAATAAAAAAGAAAATAAATTAATTTAAAAAAAAGTAATAATAAAAACTTTAATATTACGAGCATTTATATTTTAACCCTTTCAAAAATAAAAGTGGTAAAATGTTTATGTTATTAAAATATCTCTCATTGATGATCCATGACTGAAAAAACACTGATAGGAGATTTCCAGGTCACATAAATCTCCAAGGAAACGCATAAAATATTATGAACCGTTACGGCAGCATTAACGTCTGACAGATGTGTGTGTGTGTGTGTGTGTGTGTGTGTGTGTGTGTGTGTGTGTGTGTGTGTGTGTGTGTGTGTGTGTGTGTGTGTGTGTGTGTAGAGGTGTCATTGTCAGATCTGAGGTCTGCTGCTGTAAAAATATGCTGAGTTGTTTCCCTGCCAAGAACAGTCTGGTTCACTGGAAGTGCATTTAAGCATGTTTATACTACTCTGTGTGTGTGTGTGTGTGTGTGTGTGTGTGTGTGTGTGTGTGTGTGCGTGCGTGTGTGCGTGTGCGTGTGCGTGTGTGTGTGTGTGTGAGATGCGTGTCTGAAAGGGATTCCTCCTCACTATCTTCCGTATCTGTAAAATCGGAGAGAAGAGTGAACGAGTGTCAGTCAGGATGAGCGAGAAGAAGGACGGAGGGAGGAGGAAGAGAGGAAGGACGGAGGGAGGAGGAAGAGAGGAAGGACGGAGGGAGGAGGAAGAGAGGAAGAGAGGAAAATAAAATGTTTCCTTTCATACAGTCGGATTATAAAGCTGGCAGACGACAAGATAACTGAATCACAAGCAGGAAACACGATTACATGACTGATAATAGACAATTTTACAGCATGTTACAAAGTGTATTTTATCATGTTTTGTCAATAAAGGAGCAAAAAAAATATAAAAATAGATAGAAGAGTCAAATCCAGAATCCTAAATTGATTTAAAAAAGTTATCTTGAAGTGTTTTCGTCCACTATAAAAGATACACAGAGACTCATTAACATGTTTTGAGTATAAACTGCTGATAACACACTGCCTAAATGTTTCTTATGTATGTATTTATTACTAGGGAGGTTCATTCACAGTCCAGGTTTGCAAGACTTTTGAGTAAATGAATCACATTTGGTCTTCTGTGGAAATCTCTTCATAAACTCCAACTGGTACAAAACGCAGCCGCTCCTATCAAACAGATCCTTCACAACCTGGCACCATCATATCTCTCTGAACTTATTCACATCTACACACCTTCCCTGAAACTCTCCGATCCTCCTCCTCTGCCAACTTAACCACCATGGGGTCAAGACCATATACTGTATAAAAGAAATGGACGTAACATCCGTGACGTCACCCATTGGTTTGTGGACTGCTGCTCGGAAGCCAATAGTTTCGAATCTGGGCAGCGCCATCTTTAAAATTTCAGGTGCATGCTGGGAAAAATAAAAACACGGATTCTACTTATATGGGCATGAGGCGGAGCCATGGGCGGAGCAGGGAGGTTGCTATGGTTGCGAGGGCTGGATCTCGAGGACATTGGTCAATCAACCTGTCAATCAGGACGTAGCCACGCCCTAATGCATACCCTGCTTTATCGTCACATATAAAATCAGGGAGGCCAAAATGTCCCAAATGAACATCATACTGCATTGAAGAAGGCTTTAAACTAGCGATTGAGACCATAAACACATTTTGAAAACGTTTACTGAGGTTAGAAATCAAGTGAGAAGTTGGTGAATTCTCCATTGACTTGTATAGAGACGGTCGCCCCCTGGTGGCCTTTTGATAGAATGCAGCTCTAAGTTACTTCCTGGTTGGCTTCATTTCAGAGGACCAGAACTCTCCACCTGGTCAAGAGCCTTCTTGTCGAAGTGAATTTTGTCTCGCGAAGCTATAATTAAGGGGTGCACCAAAAAAAAAAAAGACGATCGGTTCATTAACCTTGTTGCAGCTTCTACCTGCTGAGAAGATCTCAGTCAGAAGTAGGAGATGAGGAGAGGACCACGTTAACTTCAAGTCTCTATACTGAGCAGGGGGGGGCTAGGGTAGGTAGGCGGGGGGGGGGGGGGGGCTCAGGTCTCTACACTGAGAGCCTGAGGTAGGAGGAGCAGCTATGGAAGCCTAATGATGCCAAAAGTAAAATAATTCACACTAACAAATTATAACAATTTATATTTTGCTTTTGTCTCCCAAAAAAACCTCAAGGTGTTTTTATCCTTTTATATTTTATATCCTGTTTTGTATTGTCTAAGAATGGCAGATGTCAGTAACTTACTTTTTCTTTCTTTCTTCCTTTCTTTCTTTCTTTCTTTCTCTGACTCTCGACCTGTCATTCTCGTCTGTGTTGGTTTTTTCGGTGATGTTGCGATTTACAAAGAGACTCCCTGGTGTGTTTATTTGAGTCTGGCGTGTGTCAGTTTAAAGATGTCTATCTATGTGACAGATGTGTGTTTCTGTCAGTTACGTGTGTGTGTGTGTGTGTGTGTGTGTGTGTGTGTGTGTGTGTCGGACTGCAGGCCTCTTCATGTCTCTGCCGTGTTTTGTCTGTCTCGTTAGCTCGTTCGGCCTCGTCTACATCCCATCATCCGTCTGCGTAACGCCTCGGACCTCGTCTGTCAATCACACGTCTTTTTAAAGATAACAACCCCCCAGCCCAACCCCCCCCCCGCCCCCCCCCTTCTGATTTCCCACCTTCACTTTTCCCTCTCCTGTCAATCTCTGGTGTCTACACTACAAAACAGGATATATGCAGGACTTCTTACATCAGTTTCCTCAAAAAAAAGCTCATAAAATATTAAAGGTGTTAAATTTAGAAAAGTCTTTTAATATTTCCTCTTGACTATTAGGGCTGGGCCGATATGCTTTTGTGCCGATTCGATTCTCTAACGACTTTTGGGTCCCGATTCGATTTAAATTGCGATTCTGATTAAACAAGTATTGAGATTTTATATTTCAATTATTGTGATTTTCTTTCCTTTTAAACAAGAACAGGTTGAAACCAAACACTTGATAATACACACATCACATCAGTTTGTGAGATTTATGTTTAAAACTGTGAAACCTGCCCTCACAAAAAAACATTCTCATCCGCCGACATCCGCCCAGCTATATTGACTACTGATGTTATATACCTGTAAACTACGATGGTGAGGAGGAGGAAAAGGAGGAGGAGGAGGATGGTGAGGAAGAGGAGGAGGAGGAGGAGGAGGAGGAGGAGGAAGGGTTGCCAAACAGTAACCACTGCCTAGATGTTTAACTCTTATCAGGAAGATGTTTCAGTCTTTGCTGCATTTCAAAACTTTCAGATTGTCTTAACGAGGAGGGAAGGAAGGAAGGAAAGGAGTAAGGAGGGAGGGAAGGAAGGAAGGAAGGATGGAAAGGATTAATGAGGAAAAGAGGAAGGAAGTAAGGAGAGAAGGAAGGAAGGAAGGAAGGAGAGAAGGAAGGAAGGAGGGAAGGATGGAAAGGATTAATGAGGAAAAGAGGAAGGAAGTAAGGAGAGAAGGAAGGAAGGAGGGAAGGATGGAAAGGATTAATGAGGAAAAGAGGAAGGAAGTAAGGAGGGAAGGAAGGAAGGAAAAGGAAGGAAGGAGAGAAGGAAGGAAGGAAGGATGGATGGATGGATGGATGGATGGATGGATGGATGGAAAGGAGCTGCAATTAACGGGCGGAGTATTTTTACATTATGGATATATAACAGATTCTGTGTCTGTCTCGTACAGATGGCCAGCATCCGGGCGGAGAAAACGTTTCCTCCCTGCGAGTCGGACAATCCCGACGACCAGGTCAAACCCATGCTGGACTGGGCCAACGGCGGCTTCCAGCCCAAAGGCGAGGAGGGACTCAAACCTACGCACAACGGCGGTGAGCAAGGCACCAGCACCAGACTGTAGATTAAATACTGTCAATCACACACAAGCTGCACACTTCCTGCCTCCAGTGAATTAGTAGTAAACCTGATCTCTCTGTGTGTGTGTGTGTGTGTGTGTGTGTGTGTGTGTGTGTGTGTGTGTGTGTGTGTGTGTGTGTGTGTGTGTGTGTGTGTGTGTGTGTGTGTGCAGTGAGTAACCCTCTGGACCTTCAGGTCCTCGATGTCTCCCTGCCGGAGTATTTCCCCAGCGCAAAGCGGCCCAAAGTCGGTGTCTGTAAGAGCAAGGCCGCCCCCGAGGAGACCTACAGCAGAGGTAGAGAGAGGTCAAAGGTCAAACTTGCTGAACACTTTCCAAATTGCAGGATGTATAGGTCTCTTTTAAATGTGGGGTTTATTTTTGGTGTTTTTTGTACCTCCAATGATTTCTTAGAAGCGTTTCATTTTAAATATAGTGTCATAACATGTTTTTACCTTCAGTGACTGAGCTTCTTTTGTTCATTTTTGTGATGAAATTTGATTTAACTCATTATAAGTTGGTTCATGTTTTCACTCACAGGAGCAAAAAAATCATATTAATTAAAGTCCGTGTAAAGTAAGAATAAATATGTGTTCTGAGTTTGACATACCACAGAAAAGTGTGTTGTTAACCACCCTGCCAAATTTGAATGATTAAAAAAAATCGCCAAATATATGAAATTAGGCTTCAAAGTTGTGTAAAAATCAGCCTTTTTCTCTGCTCAACAAACGCTGAAGCCCCGCCCCCTACCAAGTGTCACCTGTCAATCAAAGTCACCACCTCTACCAGAAACATGGACGCTACGTCTGAGAGCTTTCTGCTGCTAACTCAGCGGCTAACTCGGCTGCTAACTCAGCTGCTAGCTCGGCAGCTAACTAGCTAACTGTAGACTGTAGTAGTAGTAGTGTGTGCTGAATGTATTTATACCTCTACAGCAGCAGGGGCGGGTTTATGCTAATCACTAAATCCTGAACACAGAAATGTTGAAACACAGTTTGTGAAGCCTAGCTCTACAATTCAAATCTAAATGGTTGAAATGCTTTTTACACCTTTTTTAGAAATACATTTATGACCTATTTAATGTGTTTAGAAGAAAACGTGCAGAAAAACGTTGAAGCTAACATTGTCGCTCTGTTTCTCCTCAGAACAAATGGTGAATGAAGTTCTGAAGAATAAAAGAAGTATAGAAGGTAAACCCTCACATTACCTCTAGGTGAACTGATCATTAATCGTCTTCCAGTGTTTCGGCCGCTCATTGAACCGTGTGTCTTTCCTGTGTTTCTCTGCAGAGTTCTGTCTCTCTTGTGGAAAGATGAGAGCAGCAACCTTCCACCCGCTGTTTGAAGGAGGCCTGTGCCAAACATGCAAGGTAGAGAAACTGTTTTAAGGTTATTTCCCAAAAGTATCGGGTCAGAGAGTCATGAGATCTTTTTCCAACTGAGGGGAAATTCTCAATAAACTAAAAGACAGATAAAAATCGTGGTATTCTTTACCCGAAGGAACATTTTAAGATCATATTTATTACATTGTAAAGCAGGAAAGCAGAGCAGGTCGACTCAAATGTAAGAGATCACAAACAGGACGGCAGAATAAAGTCTTTACTCCAAAGAAACTAAACTTAAATACTAACAGAACTAAATGGGGAACAGGTGATAAGACACACAAGTGCAGACTGGGGCTGTGTTCGAAACTGCATACTACATACTACATACTACATACTTCTATACTACACACTAAACTACTCAATTACCCACAATGCATTTGGTTCCTACCCGAGCTGAAATCATCAGGCTGAAGCTGATTTAATTTTAGCTCTAACTCTGTAAATAAACCACTTTATCCACATTTCTAACCTTTTTAGGAAGAAAGTAAAGTAGCCCTTTAGATCCACAATGTGACGCTAATGTGTCCAAATAACACAACATGCGAATTTGGAGCCACTAGCCGGAGTGAGTAGCGCACTTCCTGTCATTTTCACAAAAATAAAACCCCCTTTGCCTTTTACTATTAAGAAAACCTTAACGATAGAATTGGTGCTTTTATTTTGAAAACAGGAAGCGAACATACCCTCACTGTAGGGTTTTTTTTCAGAAGTTGCATTGCATCTAGGGTAATGTGAGTGTGAGTAGTAGCGTTGCATCTTGGGTAATGTGAGTGTGAGTAGTAGCGTTGCATCTAGGGTAATGTGAGTGTGAGTAGTAGCGTTGCATCTTGGGTAATGTGAGTGTGAGTAGTAGCGTTGCATCTTGGGTAATGTGAGTGTGAGTAGTAGCGTTGCATCTTGGGTAATGTGAGTGTGAGTAGTCAGCTCTTGATGCATACTCTGCATTTCTGGAGAATCTAGTAAACCATCCAGGAACTTCTCACATACTCTAAATCACATACTACACAGTTAAAACACACTACATACTTCAAATGACGTCAGAGTTAATACGAGTAGTAGGAAAGTATGCAGCTTCACACAGACCCTGGGAGTGATCGGCTTGGAAAGACAGCGGAGACAGTGGAGACAGGGCAGGGCCGATGAGACAGGTGTGAAATCTCGAGGGGGGGAAAAACACAACAACACAGGGCAAGACAGGCCTGATGACGCAGACGTGAGGCAGGTGTGGAGGGAAAAATGGGCTGGTGAGGAGTGCAAGAAGACAGAAGGGAAACTGAGCAAACAGAAAATAAAAAACCCAGAAATCACACTTTCATAAAACCAAATATAAAACCAACTAAATGAAATGACTGAACAAGAAATATGACACCAATATGAAACCAAGAGAATAAAACTACAGAAAAAGTCCATAAAAACCCCCCGATGACATCATGATACCTCTCTGCAAAGTCAAGAGGTTGTGATATGAAGCAGAAACAAGCTAGTGGATCTCTGTAAATGGAGCCACGTGTTGGATTACTATGTTATCATTAGGGCTGGGTGATATGGACAAAATTTTGGTTTGATTAAGATAAATGTAGAAAATGTCCAGCCTTATGCTTAAAGCTCCTGGAGAGTTTCTGCCCTGCATGTTTCTAGGTAGCGCTCCGCTCTTAACTCACCTGATTCTGATAATTGACTCGTTATCAAGCAGCTGAAGCTCGTCAACAGGCCTGATAAGGAGTTCATAATAAGAATCAGGAGTGTTACAGTGGAGAGAAACCTTAAGAAGCAGGATTGGAGATGACTGCTTTAAGTGTTAAAAGATGAATTCATATACAAACCTGTACAATATCAGCAGTAGAATATACAATGGGACTTGATGAAAGACATAAAAGCTGTTATGAACAGATGAAAAAGTCTTTAGTCTTTAGTTTCAGTTCAGTTTGAGACTTCTGGGAATAAAAAGAGAGAAGAAAACTTTAAATGTTGCATCACTACTTCAGTGTGATGTTTCACTGGAGTTCCTGCAGGTGGCGCCTTTTCCCCTGTAGGTCACTCTCGTGGTGCATTCAGGTGCTCTTTGACACCAGACTCAGATATCACAGCATAAAAGCTCATGTGTAACCAGTAATAGTGATACATGTTTCAGCTCCAAAGCATTGAAGAGGCCAATTTAATGTTATTAATTACACATAAATACATTTTCTAAAACAAATCAACAGTCCAAATGTCTAAAAGGACGATTTAAATTCAGATATTTCCACAGTTACCACCCTTCAGTTGCATTTTACACATCTAGAGTAAAAATATATGGCAACTTTAATGATCCTGGAGTTTATACAAGCTGTATAATAGCTGAAGCTGTACTTAAACACTTTATAATCAACCGTAAAACAGTGTTGATGTTCATATATCCATCTGAACCACCATCATAAATTAAAACCTGTTTGATTCAGCAGCAAACCTGCACTCATGTCTAGTTTTATGTGTATTTTATTATATCGTCTACCATGTTTTTCTAGGGACAGGTGATGCAAATTAGCAAAATTAGCAATAAACACTGTCCCTATTAACCCTCCTGTCGTCCTCCTGGGTCAAATGGACCCCATCTCTCTTTTGACTGTTCCTTCTTTCCTTCCTTCTTCCCCTCCACCCTTCTTTCTTTGCTCCCTCCTCCTTCCATCCTTTCCTCCCTCCCTCCCTCCTTACTCCTTTCCTTGTTCCTTCCTTCCTCCTTTCCTCCCATCCTCCTTCCTTACTCCTTTCTTTCTTTCCTTCCTTCCTTCCTTTCTTCGCTCCTAAATTCCTTCCTCTTTTCGTCCTCACTACTTTCCTTCCTTCCTTCTTTCCTTCCTTCCTTCCTTCCTTCCTTCCCTCCTTCCTTCCCTCCTAAATTCCTTCCTCTTTTCATCCTTACTCCTTTCCTCCCTCCCTCCTTACTCCTTTCCTTCCTTTCTTCCTTCCTTCCTTCTCTCCTAAATTCCTTCCTCTTTTCATCCTTACTCCTTTCCTTCCTTTCTTCCTTCCTTCCTTCTCTCCTTAATTCCTTCCTATTTTCATCCTTACTCCTTTCCTTCCTTCCTCCTTTCCTCCTTTCCTCCCTCCCTCCCTCCTTACTCCTTTCCTTCCTTCCTCCTGTCCTTCCTCCTGTCCTTCCTTTCTTCCTTCCTTCCTTCTCTCCTTAATTCCTTCCTATTTTCATCCTTACTCCTTTCCTTCCTTCCTCCTTTCCTCCTTTCCTCCCTCCCTCCCTCCTTACTCCTTTCCTTCCTTCCTCCTGTCCTTCCTCCTGTCCTTCCTTCTGTCCTTCCTTGACCTGAGGACTACAGGAGGGTTAATTAAACCATAATAATAAAATAATAATAATAATGATCTGCACAAATTACAACCTGTATCTAACGATCAGCAACATCATGGAGGATAAAACAAGTATAATATAAACATTTGTTTTATTGTTTTTTATTATTATCATTACTTCTTGTAGTAATGTTATTTACAAGCTATAAAATGACCACCCAGTTCTTCTTTTATTTCCCCCAAAACACTCTTAAAGCCCAGATCTCTTTTTATTGCTTCCTGTGCAGCAGAGTTTTAGCAGGAATGATGAACCAGACGCTACATGTTCTGATATCTTGCGTCAGTCAGTCAGTCAGTCAGGAGCCACACAATCTGATATATCACCGGTTATAACCACATACTAACTGGAGTCAGGCAGGCGGACTAAAAAGAGAAAAAAAAGAAAACTGAAGGAGAAGATTATCAGGAGTCATTTTAGTCAGATTTCCTGGAACAATCAAAAAAACAAAAATCAACCAAACCTCTCTCGGGTCACGCCCTTCAATGTGCCAGAACAGACTGTTACAAGCCGTTAACGCTGCCAAGTCAGAGCTGAGTTATCAGGAATTCATCCACGTGCTTGTAGAAAGACAACTTTAAGAGATGTTTATACATGTTTTATTATATTTATTAATTTAAATAAAATGTTTTAGGATGTTTCTCGTAAACAGTTACGACATATTTGGCTTATCTGATGCTTTTTTTTACTGTAGTCAAACGTGTGAGATCATGTTAATAAGTGCTTGTTGTGTGTGTGTGTGTGTATGTATGTGTGTGTGTGTGTGTGTGTGTGCAGGATGTGTACTTGGAGATGTCCTACATGTACGATGATGACGGTTATCAGTCCTACTGCACCGTTTGCTGCGGAGGTCGAGAGGTTTTGCTCTGCGGCAACGTCAACTGCTGCAGGTATGACGCACGCACACACACACACACAAACACATACACACACAGTAACACATACACACACAGTAACACACACACACACAAACAGAGACACACCCACACACACACACACACTGTAACACACACACACACAAACAGAGAGACAGAGAAACACACACACAAACAGACTCACACACGCACAAACACAGACACACACGCACAAACACACACACACACACACACACACACACACACAAACAGAGACACACACACACGCACAAACACAGACACACACGCACACACACACACAGACATGCACTCACACACACACAGACACACACACACACCCACAGACGCACACACAAACACAGACACACACAAACAGACACGCACACACACACACACACAAACACAAACATACACACACGTTTCATTTCTCCTCCCTTCTGTCTGCTCACCTCCTCTCTTTTCCTCTCTCCTCCTCCTCTTCCTCCTCCTCCTCTTCCTCCTCCTCTTCCTCTTCCTCCTCCTCCTCCTCCTCCTCCTCCTCTCTTCTCCTCCTCCTCCTCTTCCTCCTCTCTTTTCCTCCTCCTCCTCCTCCAGGTGTTTCTGCGTGGACTGTCTGGACATCCTGATCGATCCCGGAGCGTCCAACAACGCTCGGAATCTGGACCCGTGGCGATGCTACATGTGCCAGCCGCTGATGCCGTACGGCGTCCTCAAGAGACGACACGACTGGAGCCTCAAGCTGCAGGAGTTCTTCGCCAACGACAACGGACAAGAGTTTGTGAGTCACTGAGCTTTTTCTAATCTTTGTGTTTTCACCTCCTCTGGCCTATAAAATCTAATCTAAGAAGGGAAAATCACACTTCTGCTCATTTATGGATTTTCCCTCTTTGAGCCTGAGATAATAAATAAAGTACATTCAGTTCATTCAAAGTTAATGGAGCAGATTTTCAGTAGTACATTTCAGATGACAACAGACCAAACCCGCAGATTTTTCCAGGACAAGACGAGTCAGGTCCCATCAACAGCATTTACAGGAAGTAAAGAATAGAGAAAGCAAAAACAACAACTCATCCATCTAAAGCAGGGGTGTCAAACATGCAGCCCGTGGGCCAGAACCGGCCCGCTGAGGGTTCCATTTCGGCCCACTTTCCTTCTTTTTTCCTTCCTCCCTTCTTTCCTTCCATGTGTCCTTCCTTCCATCTGTCCTTCCTCCCTTTCTTTCTTCTGTCCTTCCTTCCATCTGTCCTTTCTCCCTTCCTCCCATCTGTCCTTCCTCCCTTTCTTCTTTCTGTCCTTCCTCCCTTCCTTCTATCTGTCCTTCCTCCCATCTGTCCTTCCTCCCTTTCTTCTTTCTGTCCTTCCTCCCTTTCTTCTTTCTGTCCTTCCTTCCATCTGTCCTTCCTTCCTTTTGCCTGTCTTCCCTTCCTTCCCTTCTTATTTCCTTCCTTCCTTCTTTCCTTCCATCTTTTTAATGATCTGGCCCACATGAGATTAAATTGGTCTGTATGTGGCCCTTGAATGAAAATGAGTTTGACACCTCTGATCTAAAGTATTAAAGTGAAACAGCCTCTTTGTGTTGTTTCTGTGTTGGATTGAATCAAACCGTAACATCCCAGTTTAAAAAACAGCCATCAGTCTTCCTGTAATATGTGATACGTAAAGCTTTCCCCCCCTTGCCATCATATGTTTTCATATATGTCAGATTATGTTTGTTTCCCTTCAAAACGAATGAAGCTGATGAGTTTAAAATCCTCTGATAACTTATGATGCTGCCGTCCACCTTAAATAATTTATAAGGAATTTATGAAATCAGCTTCAGGTGTTCTCTCCCTTATTGACAAGGAGCGGAGATAAGAAGTAATTTATCACCTTTTTACACTTAAAGGATAATTACCGTTTTTTTACAACCTGGACCTTATTTCTAGTATAAAATACGATCATTTACTCACCCAGACAACTTTGGTGTCATTTGGAGTCATTCGGACGAAATTAGCTCCAGTGTTGCGCCGCGTATATCTGTATAATGAGAGTACACGGGGCACCGAAGCGCAGCCTCTACATGACATCATCTGAAATGACATCATCCAGATCAGAGGTTAGTAGGTCAACCTGCAGACCCCGGATGTTGATACCATGCCACCACGGGCTCGGAGGGGAACAGCACTAACGTATCAAAACCCTTAAACAGGCAACGTGCACCAGGAGATACAGACTCTTTAACCTTCCTGTCGTCCTCCTGGGTCCTTCCTCTGTCCTTCCTTCCTTCCTTCCTTCATCTGTCCTTCCTTCCTTCCTTCCTTCCTCAGATCTAAGTTCAGCTGTTAGGGTAAATGTTCCCTCCTTCTGTCCTTTCTTCCTTCCTTCATCTATCCTTCCTTTCTTCCTTCCTTCATCTATCCTTCCTTTCTTTCTTCCTTCCTCCTCCCTCCCTCCCTCCTTTCCTTCCTTCTCCCTTCCTCCCTCCTTTCCTTCCTTCTTCCTCCCTCCGTCCTTTCCTTCCTTCTTCCTCCCTTTCCTTCCTACCTTCCTCCCTTCCTCCCTCCTTCCTTTCCTTCCTTCTTCCTCCCTTGCTTCCCTTCCTTCCTCCTTTCCTTCCTTCCTTCCTTCTTCCCTCCTTTCCTTCCTTCCTTCTTTCCTTCCTTCCTTCCTTACTTTAGGTGCAAATGACATAACTAGTAAGGATTTTTTACATCTAATTTTCCACTCCTGCCTGTTTAAGGGATAACTAAATATTGGTGTAATGAACTAGTTTGGTGGCAGATAATGTGTTATATAGAGGCTGCGCTTCGGTGCTCCGTGTACTCGCATTATACGGATACACGCGGCGCAACACTGGAGCTAATTTCGTCCGAACGACTCCAAATGACACCAAAGTTGTCTGGGTGAGTTAATGATCATATTTGATGCTAGAAATAAGGTCCAGGTTGTAAAAAACGGTAATTATCCTTTAATCCATCTTCTGTTAGACAAGAAAGTGATTTGTAATAATTTCTCTGTAACTTCTCGTGTTTGTCTTGCAGGAGAAACCAAAGATTTACCCAGCAGTCCCCGCAGAGCAGAGACGACCAATCAGAGTCCTCTCCCTGTTTGACGGCATCGCAACAGGTGAGTACGATGAAATATTAAAAACCACTCGATGTTTAATTCACCCGAAAATACAGCAGGTCCTCATCATACGAACTGTGTGTGTGTGTGTGTGTGTGTGTGTGTGTGTGTGTGTGTGTGTGTGTGTGTGTGTGTGTGTGTGTGTGTGTTCGCAGGCTACTTGGTTCTGAGGGATCTGGGTTTTAAGGTGGACCTGTACGTGGCGTCGGAGGTGTGCGAGGACTCGATCTCAGTGGGCGTCGTCAGACATGAAGGAAGGATCCAGTACGTCCACGACGTCCGAGACATCACCAGGAAAAACGTGAGGAAGAGAAACGTTCAAAGTTTATCTGACTGATAAAAGTGTTCAATCCTGAATAATTAACTAGAAACTATAACTATACATTTAACTTTAACTTTAACTTTAACTAACTTAACTTTAACTAACTTAACTTTAACTTTAGCTAACTTAACTTTAACTTTAGCTAACTTTACTTTAGCTAACTTAACTTTAACTAACTTAACTTTAGTTAACTTAAATTTAGCTAACTTTACTTTAACTAACTTAACTTTAGCTAACTTAACTTTAACTAACTTAACTTTAGCTAACTTAACTTTAACTTTAGCTAACTTAACTTTAACTAACTTAACTTTAGCTAACTTAACTTTAACTTTACTTTAACTTAAATTTAGCTAACTTTACTTTAACTAACTTAACTTTAGCTAACTTAACTTTAACTAACTTAACTTTAGCTAACTTAACTTTAACTTTAACTAACTTAACTTTAACTAACTTAACTTTAACTAACTTAACTTTAGTTAACTTAACTTTAACTTTAGCTAACTTAACTTTAACTTTACTTTAACTTAAATTTAGCTAACTTTACTTTAGCTAACTTAACTTTAACTTTAGCTAACTTAACTTTAACTTTACTTTAACTTAAATTTAGCTAACTTTACTTTAACTAACTTAACTTTAACTAACTTAACTTTAGCTAACTTTAACTTTAACTAACTTTGATTTTAGCTAACTTTAACTTTAGCTAACTTTAACTTTAACTAACTTTGATTTTAGCTAACTTTAACTTTAACTAACTTTAACTTTAACTAACTTAACTTTAACTAACTTTAACTTTAGCTAACTTTACTTTAACTTTAGCACACTTTAACTGGATTTATTTTAACTAACTTAACTTTAACATTAGCAAACTTAACTTTAGCCAACTTACTGTAACATTAATTATAACTAACTTAACTTTAACTTTTACTAATTTAACTTTAACGTTAACTAACTTTACTTTAACTTTAGCAAACTTAACTTTAGCCAACTTACTGTAACATTAATTATAACTAACTTAACTTTAACATTAACTAACTTTACTTTAACTTTAACTAACTTAACTTTACTAACTTTAACAACAGCAAATAAACCAATAAAAAATGAAATTAGACATTTTATAAAAAATAAAATGACACTAATTAAAAAGCCAGATTAAATGTGTTCACAGAGCTCACATCTCTTATAGCTTTAGGAAGAATATTCCATAATTGTGGAGAAAAATTAAAGAAAGCTGCATTTCTTATTTTCTTGTGTGCATAACTGTGCGTCTGTATTTGAACACACAAATACTTTCTGTCACCATTGACACCAACAGCCAAATAATACTTTTTGTTTATTTATTTGATTCCAGTAAATTTAAGAAGGGGTTATTAGAGAAGACAAAGTGCTCAGTTGGCTCAGGCTCCTCTGCGTTTTCAGCCGCAATAAACTACACCATAATTATCTGCAGAAGAGATAAAATTTCACGATTACTTTCAGTCTCTCAGCCTTTCAGAAAACCTGTTATCCACTGTGCTGAAAGCTCGTGTAGATGGTGATTAGTTTAAATTAAAAGTGATCACTGATTGAGGTTTAAATACATTGAGGTTTAAAGATACGCGAGGATTCATTAGGATAATAAAACCGTGTTTGTTTGATTGTCTGAAAGCTGCTCAGCTGTCGGGGGAGATAAATCAAAGTTCACCTGAAGTGCTCATGACTCATCAGAGAAACCTTTTGTTTGTTTCCCTCGTTCACGTCAACGTCTCTCTGTACCTTTACAGACAGGTGTGGTGTTACGGTTTGAGCTAGAGCCAGGAGGCGATTAGCTTAGCTTAGCATAATACCTTGACGCAGCCACCCTGACTCGGTCCAAAGTTAAAACATGTGCTTATAAATACCTCTAAAGCTCCATAATTGATGAAATGCATGGTTTGCCTTTGAGGATATGGGTGCTGTAGACCTCTGTTATGGTTCAAAACTATTAATGGCACATGCATGACAAACACCGATTCTCACAGAGGACACAGCTTTGATACATGTGTGTTACATGTCATCTCGTATTCACCCTCATCAATCTCTTACAGCTTTAAAAACACAATCAGTCAGTAATGGTTATTCTGAAAGCCAGGCGTGTAGTCACATCTGTGCAGCAACTTAGTATAAATCCAGCTTTTACTCGCTGTAAAGACACCATGAATAAGAGGAACAGTTACTTAAAATGAAAATGATGGATGATGGCACACACACACACACATACACACACACACACACACACATACACACACACCCACACACCACACACAGAGGCTGGCAGCTGCAGTGATGTGGTTCAGGGCAGAGGACATCCGCTGTAAATCCCCTCAGGAATCCTTTCACTTGTTAGTTAGTCACGCTGTGTGTGTGTGTATGTATGTGTGTGTGTGTGTACGTGTTTTTGTTGCCTTGTGGGGACAGTTTCTGGTATAAACACTAACCCTATTGGGACCAGTAGTCCTCATGGGGACCAAAGCCTGGTCCTAATGCGGCAAAACTTCCATTTCTGAGGTTCCTGGTTTGCACCAACCTGTGTGTGTGTGTGTGTGTGTGTATGTGTGTGTGTGTGTGTGTGTGTGTGTGTGTGTGTGTGTGTGTGTGTGTGTTTAGGGGTTCACGCCCCCGCTCTCTATTAGCTGTTATGTAAGAGATTAAAAACTCCCTACCTCCACCTCCACCTCCTGTTCTCTCTTTCTCTCTGTTCATCCCTCTCTTTCTCCTCCCTCCCTCACTCCCTGTTTCCTATTCCTTCTCTCCCCCCCCCCCCCCCCCCCCCCCCCCTTCATCTCTTTCATCCCTCTCTCTCTGCTCATTGTCTGAGAGTGAAAGGGCTGTTGTGTTTCGAGGAGGGAGGGGTTTTGTATGTGAATGGGTGGCAAGAAGACAAAAGGGTGAGCAGATGTTAAGAGTTGAGATGGTCGGGGGGTTAAATCAGGGCCAATGAACGAATTCCACTGCTTAGATTGTAACTTCACTCAAGCAGAATTTAACCCTCCTGTTGTCCTCAGGTCAAGGAAGGGAGGAAAGAAGGAAGGAAGGAAAGGAGTAAGGAGGGAGGGAGGGAGGAAAGGAGGAAGGAAGGAAGGAAGGAAGGGAGGAAAGGAGGGAGGAAAGAAGGAAGGAAGGAAGGAAAGGAGTAAGGAAGGAGGGAGGGAGGAAAGGAGTAAAGAGGGAAGGAGGGAGGGAGGAAAGAAGGAAGGAAGGAAGGAAGGAATGAAGAAAGCAAGGATGGAAGGAAGTGAGGAAAGAAGTATGGGAGAACGAAGGAAAAGAGGGAGGAAAAGAAGGAAGGAAGGAAGGAAGGAGTAAGGAGGGAGGAAAGGAGTAAGGAAGGAAGGAAGGAAGGAAGGAAGGAAAGGAGTAAGGAGGGAGGGAGGGAGGAAAGGAGGAAGGAAGGAAGGAAAGAAAGAAGGAAGGAAGGAATGAAGAAAGCAAGCATGTAAGGAAGTGAGGAAAGAAGTATGGAAGGAGGGGAAGAACGAAGGAAAAATTAAAGAAAGAGGGAGGAAGGAAGGAAGGAAGGAAGGAAGGAAGGAAGGAAGGAACAGCCAAAAGAGAGATGGGGTCAGTTTGACCTGGGAGGATGACAGGAGGGTTAAGAAACAAGATTCTTGGTACTAAAAGTAAAAGTTGTGTTCTTGTCCATGCTGTATCTACCTCGTTGCAGTCCTGTCATTCCCTCATTCTAACACTAGATGGTGCTGTTTCTCTCTCCCAGATTCAGGAGTGGGGTCCGTTTGACATGGTGATCGGAGGAAGTCCCTGCAATGACCTGTCCATTGTCAATCCAGCAAGGAAAGGCCTCTATGGTAGGACTGTGCTTCCTCCCTTCCTTCCTTTCCTTCCTCCCTCCTTTCCTCCCTTCCTTCCTTCCTCCCTCCTTTCCTTCCTTTCTCCCTTCCTTCTTTCCTCCCTTCCTTCCTTTCTTTCTCCCTCCCTCCTCCCTTCCTACCTTCCTTCCTTCCTTATTTCCTCTGTCCTTCTTTCCTTTCTTCCTCCCTTCCTTCTACCTTCCTCCCTCCTTTCCTCCCTCCCTTCCTTCCTCCTTTCCTTCCTCCCTTCCTTACTTCCTCCCTCCCTCCCTTCCTTCCTCCCTTCCTTTCTCCCTCCCTCCTTCCTAACTTCCTCCCTTCCTTATTTCCTCTGTCCTTCTTTCCTTTCTTCATCCCTTCCCTCCACCTACCTTCCTTTTCTTCCTTATTTTCTCTGTCCTTCCTTCCTTCCTTCCTTATTTCCTCTGTCCTTCCTTGCTTGTCATTTTTGTTGTGTTTGGAGATTGATACGGCTCCATTTTAATTATATTTGAATCATATTTGCGTATTTAAAGTTTGAGTATTGAACAGACGTGTTTTGTTTGTTTTGCTTGTAGAAGGCACAGGGAGGTTGTTCTTTGAGTTTTACCGTCTGCTGAGCGAGGCCAAGCCCAAAGAAGGAGAGGACCGGCCGTTCTTCTGGATGTTTGAGAACGTGGTTGCCATGGGCGTCAACGACAAGAGGGACATCTCACGATACCTGGAGGTAAATCACAGGGACGGTAGAGGAGAAACAGCTGATACACAAGAGATAACTGATGTAGTTTTTCCTTTCTCCCTCCTACCTTCTACCTTCCTTCCTTCCTTATTTCCTCTGTCCTTCCTTTCTTACTCCCTTCCTTCTACCTTCCTTCCTTCCTTATTTCCTCTGTCATTCCTTCCTTTCCTTCCTTCCTCCCTCCTACCTTCCTACCTTCCTTCCTTCCTTATTTCCTCTGTCCTTCTTTCCTTTCTTCCTCCCTTCCTTCTACCTTCCTTCCTTCCTTATTTCCTCTGTCCTTCTTTCCTTTCTTCCTCCTCTCTTCCTTCCCCCTTCCTTTCCCTTCTTCGCTTCCTTCCTTCTCCCTTCCTTCCTTCCTTCCTCCCTCCCTCCCTCCCCTTACCTTCCTTCCTTCCTCCTACCTTCCTCCCTTCTTTATTTCCTCTGTCCTTCTTCCCTTCCTTCCTTCTTTCCTCCCTCCCTCCCTACTCCTTTCTTTCCTTCCTTCCTTCCTTCCTGCCTACTCCTCCCTTCCTTCCTTCCTTCCTTCCTTCCTCCCTCCCTCCTTCTCCCTCCCTTCCTCCCTTCCTCCCTTCCTTCCTCCTTACTCCTTTCTTTCTTTCTTCCTCCCTCTCTCCCTCCTTACTCCTTTCTTTCCTTCCTCCCTTCTCCCTTCCTTCCTCCTTTCCTCCCTTCCTCTCTACTCCTTTCTTTCCCTCCTCCCTTCTCCCTTCCTTCCTCCTTTCCTCCCTTCCTCTCTACTCCTTTCTTTCCTTTCTCCCTTCTCCCTTCCTTCCTCCTTTCCTCCCTTCCTCTCTACTCCTTTCTTTCCCTCCTTCCTTCCTTCCTTGACCTGAGGACACCAGGAGGGTTAAATACTATAAACCCTCCTCATACAACAATTTACACATTTTAACAGCTGATCAACTTCAGAGTTTATGTAGTAAACTGTATTTAAGTAATTTCATCTCTAACATTTAGTGTCTAGTGAGATTTATAGAGATCTAACACATGAAAAGTTTAGTTCATCATGAGTCATCTCTCTGTGTGTCTTTCTTCTTGCAGTGTAACCCTGTGATGATCGACGCCATCGAGGTCTCCGCTGCTCACCGTGCTCGCTACTTCTGGGGAAACCTGCCGGGCATGAACAGGTGAGCAAACACCTCAACCCCACACACACAAACATCTGTTCAGTGTCGACATGTATCTACAAACATCTGCATTATAAAATCTGCTGTTTGATATTCTTCTGTGCATGTGAGCAGATAGAAGCAGTGTGAAAGACTAAGGGCCAAATAAAAGGTGCTAAATTGGGTGCACAGTGCGTTTTGAGGGTGGAGACAACAGGATTTAACCTTCCTGTCGTCCTCCCCGCGTCAAACTGACCCCATCTGTTTTGACTGTTCCTTCCTTCCTCCCTCCCTTCCTTCTCTCCTTCTCTCCTCTGTCCTTCTTTCCTTTCTTCCTCCCTTCCTTTCTCCCTCCCTCCCTTCTACCTTCCTTCCTTCCTTATTTCCTCTGTCCTTATTTCTTCCATCCTTCCTCCCTCCTTTCCTTCCTTCCTTCCTTCCTTCTTTCCTTCCTTCCTTCCTTCCTCCCTCCTTTCCTTCCTTCCTTCCTTCCTCCCATCCTTCTTCTTCCCTTCCTCCTACCTTCCATCCTTCCTTATTTCCTCTGTCCTTGCTTCCTTTCATTCCTTCCTCCCTTCCCTCCCTCCTTTCCTTCCTACCTTCCTTCCTTATTTCTTCTGTCCTTTTTTCCTTTCTTCCTCCCTTCCTTCTACCTTCCTTATTTTCCTTCCTTCCTCCCTCCCTTCCTCCCTTTCTTTCCTCCCTTCCTTTCTCTGTCTCTCCTCTGTCCTTCTTTCCTTTCTTCCTCCCTTCCTTTCTCCCTCCCTCCCTCTTACCTTCCTACCTTCCTTCCTCCCTCCTTTCTTCCCTCCTTTCCTTCCTCCCTTCCTTCCCTTCCCTCCTCTCTCCCTCCCTCCCTTCCTCCCTTCCATCCTTCTTCTTCCCTTCCTTCCTTGACTCGAGGACAACAGGAGGGTTAAATGAGAGTTTTGCGTGTGTTAATGGAGAGTTTGGACGAGCAGAAAGCCTCCAAGCACAAAATGAAATGTGATCAGGTTCTTAGTGGAAGAGATATTGAGTTATAACAAAAAACAAATATCTGACATATGGGAGAGTATATGTGACAAAGTCGATGTTAAAATTAACACGGGTGGGAAACATCCGTCCTGTATGTATTCTGTCATTGTGCCTCCGTCTCCTCCTCTCCACAGTAACAGAAGTCATCTGTGCACAGCGCGCAGCCGGTTAATACCTGCCCCTCAAAGGTATTACTTATAGACGCAGTTACCATCAGCAAAATTAACCTTTTAGAGTTTGGTTAAATCACAATGCGTGTGCTAAATAACATATATGCATTTTTCTCCTCCCTGTATTTTCGCACATTCTGGGGTTAAAACTCCCAATGTTGCATTTTCATTATAGCAAACGTACGTAAGCGTGTGTTATCCTGCACAGTTGAAAGAAGCAAGCCTCAGTGTGCTGCATCAGTAGTTTTTTAGTTTTTTAGTTTTTGAGGGTGATGTCACATGTTTTTTTACACACACGCAGACCTAAATGTGTGATACCTGCTCTCTGTTTCAGACCTCTGTGTGCCTCTGGGATGGACAAGCTGGAGCTGCAGGACTGTCTGGAGCACGGCAGAGTTGCAAAGGTCAGGACATTTTTTCGGCCCTTAGCAACCTTTCAAAATCTTCTTTCCTTTCTCCCTCCCTCCAACCTTCCTACCTTCCTTCCTTCCTTATTTCCTTTCTTCCTCCCTTCCTTCTACCTTCCTTCCTTCCTGCCTTATTTCCTCTGTCCTTCCTTCCTTTCCTTCCTTCCCTGCTTCCTTTTTTCCTCCCTCCCTTCCTTCCTTTCCATCCTTCCTTCCTTATTTCCTCTGTCCTTCTTTCCTTTCTTCCTCCCTTCCTTCTACCTTCCTTCCTTCCTTTCCTTCCTTCCTCCCTCCTTTCCTTCCTTCCTTCCTCCCTCCTTTCCTTCCTCCTTTCCTTCTTCTCTTCTTTCCTCCCTTCCTCCCTTCCTTCCTCCCTCCTACCTTCCTACCTTCCTTCCTTCCTTCCTTATTTCTTCTGTCCTTCCTTCCTTCCTCCCTCCTTTCCTCCCTTCCTTCCTTCCTTCTACCTTCCTCCCTCCTTTCCTCCCTTCCTTCCTCCCTCCTACCTTCCTACCTTCCTTCCTTCCTTATTTCCTCTGTCCTCTCCTTCCTTCCTCTCTCCTTTCCTTCCTTCCTCCTTCCCTCCCTTCCTTCCTCCCTCCTTTGTCTTGTATTTTGTCTCACCAACAGTCAAAAACTCAAGTGTATGAAAATCAGTAGATATTTTTGCTTTTAAACTGCTGAAATGATGACGCAACGATAAACTGTTGAGTGGATTCATGTTTTTAATCCCGCTCTTCACACTTTCTCACTGTTCTTGTTGTTTCCACAGTTCGGGAAGGTGCGTACCATCACTACACGCTCCAACTCCATCAAACAGGGGAAGGACCAACACTTCCCTGTCCTGATGAACGGGAAGGAGGACATCCTGTGGTGCACTGAGCTGGAGAGGTGAGAGGGGAACACACACACACACACACACACACACACACACACACACACACACACACACACACACACACACACACACACAGGCTGAGATTTATTGCTGACAAACAACAGGTCGTCATTCACCTTTTAAGATCAAATACATAAACAGATTTCCTTCCTTTCCACCTGTTTTCATACATATTTCCAAGAGGTGTGTGTGGGGAGAAAAATGGAAAAAACCTTGCAAAAACATTTTCATGCTCGGTTGAGGTGTGATGTTACTCAAATGAACACATGAAACTAACCAAAATGTCATATTTCCATCACATTTTCATCGTTTGAGCTTTGACTCTTTTAATGACCTCATCTTGTTGTTTCTTCTTCTTCTGCAATAGTTTAATGGCACCAACTGTTTATCTCGATGAACCAGCTACCAATATTTGCTTAATGGTTGTGGATAGAAACATGCATTAATTCAAATTTTCCATATATATATATTTATATTTGTTTAAAATCTGAGTTACATTTGGGTGGAGTCCTGCCTCATTTAGTTGAATGCAACACTCGTCTTTATGGGGTGCCAAATGTAAGAATTCGGTTAGAGTTTCATAGCTGATATATTTTGAATATTTTGCTCACTTTACTCACATTTAGCAAGGTTTTCTCTTATTTGAAGCAGCAATTCATGTAATACATGTTTAATCTATATCAGGGATCCTGGGACAACTATCTGCGGACCCTGGTCTCTAATCTTAAAAAAAGAAAAATCTTGCAGTTGCATATTAAATATGAGTGTTGGCGTGAGTCGGAATTGTCCATTTTATGGCTGGTATGGATGTGTGACTCCAGTCCTTCAACGTGCGTGTATTTTGGTCTCCATGGCAACAATGTGCTGATAGGCTGTAGCTTGACGAAAAATAAGTTTAGTTTTTGAGTATTCATTTGATTTTTGTTGTTTTTATGAAAAGGAAATTTAGTTTTGTTGTTAAAATTAAAAATACATTTTATAGTTGAGTCTTATATTCTATTTTTCTACTATAGGCTACACCACTGTATTGTTAAGTTGGTTGGTGGTGGATACATTGATTTGTTGTGGCTTGACCGACTAATAAACGGACCTTTTAACATTTGTATTTGAGGAACACTAATCTATATGTTAAATGTTGTTTCACCATTCAAAAGCATTTATTATCATTTTTCCCCCCTGCAGGATCTTCGGCTTCCCCGTCCACTACACAGACGTGTCCAACATGGGTCGCGGTGCCAGGCAGAAGCTGCTGGGCCGGTCCTGGAGCGTCCCCGTCATCAGGCATCTGTTCGCACCGCTCAAAGACTACTACGCCTGTGAATAAACACCGCCCGTCACCAGCAAACAGATGTCACTTATCAACGAACACACACCAGCTTCTCTATTGTAACACTGGCTCCAGGATACATCAGCCGCCAGACAAAATTTTGTGGTTAACTTTGTCAGGAGCTGGAAAAGTTTCTCACCTCCGTCGGCCACGTCGGCGGGCAAAACGGCCAGTTATAGTCAAAGTCTAGAAATCAGTGTAGCTGGGAGGTCGTGAAAGTAGCTGTTAGTTTGTTTGCAGCCCTTTCTGGGTTGATGCGATAATGCACTGCGGCCTTAAACACACAATAACACACACACTAACACAGAGATACACACACATGCAGCACAGGTGAGCACCTCGGCTGTGGTTCATCACTACCCATAGCGCCAGAAAGAGAGGGAGCGTCAAACGTCAGGTGTCCGATTCATGAAAGTGCAGCCAGATTACATCATCCTAATCGTAGGCCAGTAGGGTGGGTCGCCTCTCTGGAGGTGGAGACCCACTCCTCTGCTTTTTTTTAAATTAACATTACGGCTGTACAATGCTTTTTAGTTAGATTTTTTACTGTTGAAACGCCCTCGGAGGGTAATCGTTTTAAGCTGACAACACTTAGTAGTTGTAGAGAATAGAGATCAACACGGCACCGATGGTACAACTTCTTAAGTAGCTCTGTACCAAACCTTTTTTTTTTTTTTTTTTTTTGTTTAGGAAGTGTTGAACATTGAACAGAGGTCGCTCTTCCCTCCATTTAGCTAAAGAATAAAATGTGAGACAAGCAGGCTGCTGATAAAGGCTGTACATCGAAACACAAACACTTTTTAATCTCACTTGAACCAAAGTCATACGATGCACAGTTGAAGTCCTGCTGCTCCACAAGCCTCGAGCCAAAACAGGATTCTTGGGTTTTCTGCTCATAGTCTAAGATAAATAAATCTCTGGACATTAAACATGAAGATAAAGAAACTATTATTTTATTAGCATTCAATGACCGCACATCCCTCGAGTCTTGTGGGAGCTGTAGTTGGCTAATGCTAACAAAATAATCATGATAAGTAGTTCAGATTGAGTTATTTTAGTGCTGTAGGAGCTTATTTAGATTAGAATATGAAAGGAAAACCTGAGTGTTATGTTTGAGTGTTTCAGAGGACCAATGAAAGAAACCCTCTGCAGGAAAATACACAGAGCGATGGAAGCTAGTGGACCAGAAGCTAACCTGGAAATGAGGCAGGATTTACACTCCAGACAAGTTCATATTCATAGTTGTTTGTTTGTTGTCTGTTGAGCAAAAATAGCTTCCTTTAAAAAAAAAAAAAAGAAAAGAGAGAGAAAACCTTTTATTAAAGATTGTATAAAGATGTTTTTGTATGGACAGTGTGAAACTTTTGAGTTATACTGTTATAATGTCACTGCGACATCTCCTTGAAAGCTACATACAAATACTTGAAACAAGCCAATGCAAAAACAAAGAGGTTATAGCGAGGTTTTTGTCGACCGTTCCAGACAGCTGACAATTAAAAGAGTGACGGCTTTTTATCCTACTGTAGATGTTTAGATGTGATCTTAAAAGATAAAACTGTTGTAGTTTACTGTAATGAGGTGGATGCCAGTGTCTCCACATGTGGCGGTGGTGGATCATAGTGGAAAGAAGTTCGTTGGTATCCAGGAACTGTGTGCGTTGTTCCAGAAAGGGAAAAAAAATGGTGGGAAACACTGGTGAACACGCGATGTTTGTGTAAACTAGCACTGACTACTTTTTGTTTATAGGAGTTTTTTTTTTCTTCTTCTGTTTTGTTTCATTTGCTTTAAGTTTCCAAAAAGATTTGACAAGAAGACTGCCATGAAAATCATCTCTATGACTCTGGTTGGTGCTGTACTTACTTCTGTGTGGTGCGCATGCTTCAGTATACAGCATGTAAAGATAATTAAAGGGGCAGTGTGTAGGATTTAGTGCCATCTTGTGGTGAGGTAGCTCATTGCAACCAACTAAATACTTTTCCCTCACTTCCTGTTCCCTCACTTCCTGTTCCCTCACTTCCTGTTCCAAGTGAGTGAACCGACAGTGGCTGCGAAACAAAGACCATCTCTAGAGCCAGTGTGTAGTTTGTCCATTCTGGGCTACTGTACAAACACAAACATGAACACAAACAAGCATGAAAACAGTCAGTTCCACAAGATGCCACTAAACTCTACACACTGCAGCTTAAAAATGGCCAAGCGAGACCTTTGAACAGCCAGAAGAAGAACTGTTTTACGCCAAGTTAATTAGCAATCTTTCTAAACACTGATGTTTGTAAAGATAATTAGTAGTAAAGTAAAGGAGCAGTTTGTAGGATTTAGTGCCATCTTGTGGTGAGGTAGCTCATTGCAGCCAACTAAATACCGTTCCTCGGCTGCGAAACAAAGACCATCTCTAGAGCCAGTGTGTAGTTTGTCCATTCTGGGCTACTGTACAAACACAAACATGATCACAAACAACATGAAAACAGTCAGTTCCACAAGATGCCACTAAATTCTTCACACTGCAGCTAAAAGTGGCCAAGCGAGACCTTTAAACAGCAGAAGAAGAAAGTTAATTAGTAATCTTTCTAAACACTGATGTATGTAAAGATTATTAGTAGTAAATTTAAGGGGCAGTTTGTAGGATTTAGTGCCATCTTGTGGTGAGGTAGCTCATTGCAGCCAACTAAATACCTTTCCCTCACTTCCTGTTTCAAGCGAGTGAACCAACAGTGTATGTTTTGTCCATTCTGGGCTACTGTACAAAACATACATGAACACAAGCAACATGAAAGCATACTCAAGAATATTATATTCAATTTTGGCCAAGTCTGTTTCACAAGATGCCTCTACATTCTTCACACGGCAGCTTAAAAATGGCCAAGCGAGACCTTTAAACAGCTCACTTTCAACACCTGAAGAAGAACTGTTTTACGCCAAGTTAATTAGTTATCTTTCTAAACATTTTATAATTGAAACCATAAAGACCAGAAGAAAGAATTGGACTGTATAACACGTCATACTGTATGCCTAACAACAGCATGTTCACCACACAGATGTATTTACTGGACAGTTTATTTCGGTCTCGTCACATGGACCGATGGACCAAACTCACAAAAACTTTAATCCTTTTAAAATCTTTGTTTTAATAACTGGAAGATTTTTTTTTTTTTTTTTTTTAATGCTGTTGGCTGTCACCAAAACATACTAAACGGGCATTACCTCAAACAAGGGGGCAACTGTACATCACTTGTCCTAAAGGATCTCTGCTCTGTAAATATATACTGTAGCTTTCTGCTCCCATATGCCCTGTATATATATATAGCTTGTATTTTATCACTGGAACTTTTTTTTTTTTTTTTTTACACAATGTTTTGCGTACTGTATCGATAGAAAGGTTTACAAGTGTTTTAACTCTTTTGTTTGATCAAGAACTACATTGTTTTTATAATTTTGTTGTTTTTTTGTGTTTTGTTTTACAGAAAATGCACAAGCCTTTCCTCTCATGCTTAAAAAAAAAAAAAAATTAAAGACTATGGTGCTCAAATGGTGCCATAAAAAGTGCAACCAGGAACCTTTCTTCTTCTTCAGTGGTCAAGTCTGATTTTCAAGTCCTTTAAGAAACCAAAAAAAAAGTAATTGTTTACATGCTTCGTTAATACTGCTGAACTTGTTGAATGTTTTTGCTTGAAAACAGTACGCAAAAAAAAAAAAAGTCTAGTTTTCCTCTTCCTCTTTTTTAAGAAACCTGCTCTTTTAAGATGTTTTTATATTGAGAACACATACAGTTTATTTTAACACATTATAAAGCTTGCTTGAACATTTTAATGTAGCACGATCTAGAGCGTATTAATCAATAGCTGTTTTGATACTTTGTGTTTGTAGATTTTAAACCATTTGAGTTGATGATGTTTTTTCACTGTAACCTTTTATCAGAATCACATTTGAGGATTTTATTTTTCTTTTGCTTTTCTTTCTCTTTTTTTGCCTTTTTATGACTCTAAAGTGCAAAAGCATTCAAAAAGAACAGATTCTGAGCTATTTTTATACTTCATTTGAAATGTTAGTGGAAAAAAACATTGTATTTTTTATGTTTGTGTACTTTCTATAGCAACCTATATATAATTTTTACTCAATAAAACACAGCCTGGCTGTTGAAAACTACTGCTGCTGTGTCCTGTGTTAATACTAATCCATCTGCATCCACTCATCTTTTCTTTGAATAATGACGAATTATTTTCATTATGAGATATTCGATGAATCAACTTATTTCTAGTGGATCCATGAATTGAGTCACTAGCCCTAACCCTAATGCCTACAGCTTATAATGTGAATTATATATTCTTTTTCTTCCGTTTTACTGAATTTGAACAAACAATAGAGGAAGTGCAGTTTTATCCAAGGTGCAAAATCACAGATGTCTCAATATGCTTTACAATTATACACTATATATATATTTTAAAATTCTGTCAAGAGTTAAGATTCTGTATCTACAGAATCAGACCATAGTCGCTTTCATATCTTTGTGATCAGTAAATTTGTCCGTGTAGCACTTTTCAGTTAAATCTTTCATATAAAAAAATGAATAACAGAAAAGTGGAAAATGGAATTCGGTCTTTTTATTTTGTATCCCTCCTTTGTCCAATCAATGTACAGCTAATAAAGATTTTTTTGAGTTTTTCTATTTTTCTGTTTGTGAAATGTTGGATTAAAAATGGAAAAAATAGAAAATCAGAGAAGTTTTATTCTTTTATTTCTGTTAATATCTTGGGCTGCCTGCGTAGGATACCTGAGAGAGATACTCTGCTTATTGTGATCTGAGCCTACGTGGGGAAAGGTAAGGACTGAAAACTGTCTTGTGTTAAAACAATGTAGTTTCTAATCCACCAAGATGTTTTAGGTCAGAACTGGATGAAGTACAGAGTCATTGAGCTGATCAGTGTTTCATGTTTAAGTTACAATTTAGCTTTTGTTTACATTTCTGGTCACCGCACTTTGGACCATGTTACTATGTTTTTAACACTGCAGTGTAAATGTAAGCCCTGAAAACAGGATATTATTAATCAGTCTGGATGAAATAAATGCATAATTAAGATGAAGACTGATGTTTAAAGAGATAATCAGGGTCCAGAACGTGGAATCTAGTTGTAATTGTTTAATAATGTTGCCATGTGAGAGTTTATACAATAAAGAAAACAAAGACCCTAATACAGAGCCCTGTGGTACCCCATCAGAAGACAATGTCCCAATCAGAGATGCTGTAAATGAAAGTGTTCTAGCAGACAAACAGGCCTATGAATAGAATCAGAAGATCATTCAGCAATATTTGCCAGATGTTGTTGTTGTGGTGTCCAAAGTTTAATTCTCAGATGGTTCTGTGTAACAAATCATCTGGCATGTCATGTTCATGATTAATGGGAGAGAAAAAGATGATACACAAATGTGTTTTCAGTTTTTGGACTTTTTCTCTCATCTTTGATTTTTGCTGAAATATTGGATCATTTGAACATTTATTGAAATGAAAGCGTGTGAGAAGTTTAGAGGGAAAACCATTACTTAGTGTAGCTGTTAACAACTCATAGACATCTGAAATGTGAGCCGACTACACACTGCTTTTTTTTTTTTAAAAAAAGGTTGGAAACCACTGGTTTCATCTTTAACAATGTGTTGTAATTTTAAAAGCTTATGTTATCCATCAAATCTTCATCTGAAAAGTAACTAAAGCTGTCAAATAAATGTAGTGGAGTAGAAAGTATCACCATCAGAATTTATGGAGTAAAGCCATACTGAGGAGGCTTTAGTAGCTGAGGAACTAGCCTGTTAACTCTTACTTAGATTGGATGTAAGGTATTCTCTGTGTTGACTACTCTTAATTGTATTATGGAGGAGATTGAAAATTGGACTGTACTGGGTGTATCTATAAGACCACCTATAAGTGGTTTGATTAAGGCCTTGTCAAAGACAAAGGGCCTGCTGTGGAAACAGAATAATATAGAACTGATGCTTGGTAGATTTGGTGACTTTTAATAAACCTTTAGCATCTTTCCCCCCCCAAAAAGCAGCATGTGACATACCTAGCGACTTTTTGGACAGACCCTAACTCCTTTCCTTGAATGGAGTCGCCAGAGACTGAATGAGCATTGAATGTGCTGGTGACCACTGTGATCACTGATCCCCATTGTTTTTTATTCTAAATGCTTTAACTTTACTAAGTTTTACTTTGTTTTTTGTCCAAGTAATAAATGTATTCCAGTGTACAATCATCTCTTTATACACAATCCTTCAGTTACAGAGTCAATATAACACCCTTTTTAACATCAGAGGTACACTGATGCACTTTGAGGAGCTGCTTGAAAAAAATAGCATATGAGCCTAAAGCTTACATTTGTTGCTAGTCACAGTCAAGTTAGTTAAAACAGATTTTTCTTTTGATTTTTAAAATGTAGGCTATTTATGTGTAATTACTCCACAGCAATGCAGATTAGCACATGAAATCATCTAGCCACATTCCTTGCAGGCTGTAGCTAATTCCCATTGAAACTAGTCAACAATACTGTAATTTTCCCCTTGAAGGTCACATTAAATTACTGTCACCAGCAACTATACAGCAGTATTTAGCTGTATTACCACGTCTCATGTCACATTGTAATTAACTTTATTTCCTGTCAGTGGTTTCTGATGTCACCATGGAGACAATGGTTCTCAGTAGGCCTATGTGTTGTGATATTAAACAGAAACATAACCTGTTTTGGATTGGGAGGAGAAAAGAGGGAGGGAAGGAAGGAAGGAAGGACAGGAGGAAGGAAGGAAAGAAGGAAGGAAGGAAGGAAGAAAGAAAGAGAGGAAGGACAAAGAAGGGAGGAGGGAAGAAGAGAGAAGGAAAAAAGACAGAAAGAAAAAAGAAAGAAGGAAATATTGAAGAAAAGATGTATCCCATATCCCTTACAGTCACACCTTATAGTTGTTGATGTGTTTCCTGAAGGTTTTGGAGCAGCACTAATGCTAAATGCTAACTAGCATGTAGCAGCGTCCATTAAAAGCTACGTTGTTAGCTACAGTTAGCTGCTAGTCGTAGCCTACTTTGCTTAGCATGTTACCTTCACAACGTAATTGATAGCAAAGTATAAACGTTAGCTGTCATATTAAATTATTTTCTGGTCAGTGTCATGTTATTGAACGCAGACTGGTAATTTCGTTGTATTTTTTTTAATGTTTTATGCTTAGTTACGCTGCCTAGTAACACACTGTGAAACACAGATTAGGGGGAACGGTGGTGGATCCCGGGGTGAGGGGCGGGTTTAATGCTCCTCTCATCGGCTCTGAAACCCGGTAGTTTAAATACCAACACGGAGCCGTGAGGAGAGGGTGAGTAGGGAAAGTGTCTCTAACACATTGTGAATATATTTGTCTAAAACTTGTGTTAAATGTTAGTTATATTCCAGTTGTTTGTTGAGCGCAACGTCTACTAGCGTAACCGTTACGTTATATAGCAGCAACGGTAGAAACACACAGCGCTCTACGTTACATTACGTTAGCCTAGTTTAGTAGCGTCAACGGCTAATGGCTCAACAACAATTGTTTTAACTGAAACTATAAGGCGACGCTACAGTTAAAGGGACAGTCATGGGAAACATTCATACGATTCATACTCATATTTAGCGGCGGATTATCCGCTTATTCACCATGTATACTTGTGAAAAAGTGTTAGACGTCTTATCTAAACCATTCACGCTGTTTAAACCCACTTTCAGATTTGCGAAATCTTTATTTTGCGTAGGAAAACATGCTTAAAAATGGGCGAATTCGCTGACTCACAAAATCCAAAATATCTTAAAAATGATTTGTGTAAATGTTTATTTAGGTGCAAATTAGGTAACTAGTAACAAATCAAAGTAAATAAAAACATCTCATTTTCCACTCCTTTATGTTGTTTATGACAAAGGGGCGATTTCACTGATAGCTCTCTACCCAGACCATATCAAGAGACAATACACTTAGATTAGTCAAATATTAATAGTAATAAAAATCTAGTGTACACTTGGCAAGTCTAAGTAGCTGTTTTTATTTATTTGGCTCTGGTTTTAATGCGGTCTGAATGGAGAAATATCAGCGAATTCGCCCAGTTTGTGTTTTCTTTTCAAACCGTTCACCAGCTAACGTCAGCGTCGTTATTTGAAGTGTTACTACAAGCTTAATTACACTCACACTCAAACTAAACTAATGTAGGTAAACTGTTGAACGAATAAATAAGCTAGCCAGTTAAACTGTGTGTTTGATTGAACTCTTAGATGCATTTTGTGAAACATTAACGTCACGTCTTTTCAGCATCTGTGTAATTGAGGTCGCGGGGAACATTTTTACTGCCGATAAACTAAATTTAAGCCATAATTGCAAAGTTGGGATCATCATCATGCACGTCTTTAAGTTGTCTTTATCGTTATATTAGCTGTTAGATAGTGTATCACTCGTTGAGATTCCCTTCGTTATTGTCCCAGCATGGCTCTTCATTCAGCCACAGTGTTGCTCGCTGTAAACAGCTGATCTGGGCTCAGATGTCCAGTGTTGCAGTTCACGGTGACGTCGGCACGTAATCTGACCTCGCGTCAGTTGTCGGGAGCAACTTTCGCGTTCTAGAATGCGCATGTGCGTTCTAGAACCACTATTCTATTGGTCAAAAAACACCCGCGCTAATCTGATTGGTGTAGAGAACGTAAACTCTAGCTGCATTCAAGTCCATGCGGTGAATCAGTAACGACGAAATAAAAGTTAGACATTTATTTGGGTAAAGTTTAAAACACAGGTGGCGTCAGTTGCGCTAAATAGTCACAGTTTTGTGTTGATAAATGTTTTAATGTGAATTCTAAATAAAAACAATGGTATTTCTGTCAAAGTCTTTTGTAAAAGGTGTGGGCAAACATGAATTCATTGGCTGTTTAATTTGTTTTTACTTGGAATTAATAATCAGGGACAATTTAAATAAAGGGACAATGTTAACAGTAAAAGTCAAAGAAATGGGATCACATCGCCAAACCCTGAATTTCTAGGCAGTAGTTTACTTTTCTTCTCTGATACTGAGATAAACGATTCTTTGAACGATGATCTGAACGCAGCATTTTCCGCGGAAAAGCCACATGTTGTTCTCTTGATAAATGCACACAGAGGAAAGGTACTAATCAATCCGCATCACGTGTCTGTAGCTGACTCCTGATAGTTTTTTTTATAACCATGCCATTGGCTGTTATTGCTACAGGACTTGGTAATGTTACAAGTCAACAATAGAGCAATAGTTTAATTTACAGCTCTGAAATGTAAAGTGAGTTTAGTTGTTATTGGACAGTGGTTCATGGTTGGTGTCATTAAGTCTTAAAGTCATAATAACAGTCTTTTAAAACCCTCAGTAAACTGAAATATTTCCCACATGCATAATACAATATAAGAAATACAATTAGATTATTGAGACTTCAGAGTCATACTAGTTGATGTGTATATGTGTGACATCATATTTACATGATATTTCTGCAGGTCGGTCCCTGTGTGAGATGGCAGTGAATAGAAGCCTGAATGGAGATAATTCATCTTACAGTTATGAGCTGCTGGCTTGGCTCAATGAAACTTTACAGACCAGCTTCACCAAACTGGAGCAGATATGCACAGGTAGGTCAACATGCTGGTGTTTTTAATATAGGACTGAATGAACACAATGTCATTGATTGTTTACTACAGTTTGGAAATGATATGAGTCTTTTATGACTATAAAACCCAAGGAGAAGGGCATGAAAGTCTGAAAATATTCATGTTTGGGAAGCTGGAATCAGTTAATTTAAGCTAAAAAAATGTACTAATTATCAGATCACAACAAATTGTCGTCGCTCTAATATCAAGACATCATTTTTTTCCGAGCTTAATGATCAGTTACGTTTTGTGTGATTATCCAGGTGAAGCTCATTGTCAGATGATGGAACAGCTATTTCCCGGCTCTGTGGATCTTTCCAAGGTCCGCTTCCAAGTCACTGAAGATGTGGACTTCATTCACAACTACAGTTTACTGCAGGGTGCATTCAGAAAAGTGGGAATCGTTCGAGTGAGTATCATCATTACCTGACATTGAAACGGATACCAAAATAACAATTTGTCCCTGTGCTGATGGAAGTGTGACTACTGAAGCCGGCAGATATCAGCTCATCAAAAATAATAATAATAATAATCATAATCACAATTCTACTTTTATTATTATTATTATTTTTTATTTATTATTTATTTTTAACTGCAATGTTCAACTCAATAAACATCTTGGTCACTGACTTTGTTTTTAAAAATACATTCAGAGAGTGACCAGTACCAACAAACAGTCCATATTTGAGAGTTTCAAATACAAATTACAATAAATTATATCAATATTATAACATAACATAAAACATTTAAAATCAATACACATATTTTAAATGTTTTTAAGTAGTGACCAGAGCCTTTTTTTAATCAAAGTGTTTAAAAAGTTAACATGAATTAAACTTGGACGTCTTTGGTCAATTGGTGGATCTAAACATGATTATGAGACTTAAACTCAGCTCTCTCTTCTCTCTCCAGCACATCCCTATGGAGGAGCTAATAAAGAGGAACACTACTGTGGCGTTCACATTCCTGCAGGATTTCCAGAAGTTCTTCATGGAGATCAAAAAATGCAAGAAGGACCATCTCTCACATGTCAAAGGAGGACAGAACACACTTCCTGGGGAAACAAGTGGGAGCAAAGGTGTGTTCATCTGTTTAATTTTATTAAAGGTTAATTTCTGCTACTTTAGTTACCCAGTTTATTGGGGTGCATTAAAAGATTTTCATCAGGTGTTTTCATAGACTGTATAGAAGAAATGGACGTAATATCCGTGATGTCACCCATTGGTTTGTGGACTGCTGCTCGGAAGCCAATAGTTTCGAATCTGGGCAGCGCCATCTTGAAAATTTCAGGTGCATGCTGGGAAAAATAAAAACACAGATTCTACTTATATGGTCATGAGGCGCGGCCATGGGCGGAGCGGGAGGTTGCTATGGTTGCAGGGGCTGGATCTCGAGGACATTGGTCAACCAACCTGTCAATCAGGACGTAGCCACGCCCTAATGCATACCCTGCTTCATCGTCACATATAAAATCAGGGAGGCCAAAATGTCCCAAATGAACATCATACTGCATTGAAGAAGGCTTTAAACTAGCGATTGAGACCATAAACACATTTTGAAAACGTTTACTGAGGTTAGAAATCAAGTGAGAAGTTGGTGAATTCTCCATTGACTTGTATAGAGACGGTCGCCCCCTGGTGGCCTTTTGATAGAATGCAGTTCTAAGTTACTTCCGCGTTGGCCTCATTTCAGAGGACCAGAACTCCCCGCCTGG
>JAJDFG010001106.1:0-2500 GCA_021039105.1 Scomber colias | reverse complement strand
TGGTGGCCTTTTGATAGAATGCAGCTCTAAGTTACTTCCGCGTTGGCCTCATTTCAGAGGACCAGAACCCCCCGCCTGGTTCAGCCTCACAAACTGAGATCTAATGAGATAAAATGATCAACGTTGACAAGAAAATTCATATATGTTTGTTCTGTGTTCTTTAAGATTTACAATAATGTATTTATGTGTGTGTGTTTGTTCCTGTCTGAAGCTGTTCAGCAGCGTCAAGCCTCGGTCTAACGGCAACAAGCCTCCGTCCAACAGCAACAAGCGTCCATCCAACGGCAACAAGCCTCCGTTCAACAGCGACAAGCCTCCGTCCAACAGCAACAAAACCCCCGAAGCTTCACGTCGATTGGCCAGATTGTCGGGAAGACCCCGAGTCCGCAGAAGGAGACCGCCGGTCCAGTCGAGGAGAGATAATGAACCGATTTCAACAGATGATAGTAGCGACGACTCTGCAGTAAAACCCAGGTTACAGCTTCCTCCACATCACAGAGACGCGGACGACTCAGACTACACTGATAATTCATCTGGTGAGACCCTCAGCTCCTTCTTCTTCTTCATCATCATCATCATCAATATTAAACTCCTCTGGTTAAATCATCAGTTCGAATAATGAACAACTGTGTTAAAAAAATAGTTGTTTAAATAAATTAAAAAAGTACAAAATACTTTAAAACAAGCTCAAGTTCTTATGATACCGACATCGTAACTAACATGACTGTGCTTCCTGTTTTTTTTTTTTTTCAGATGTGGTCGATTTGACCGCGGAGTCACAATTTTCGGGGACCAGCAGATTAATAAAATCAGGAAGTAAGAAGTTATTTATTTATTTATTATTTATCTTAAAGTCACAGATGCAGACTTTTTACATTCACAAGCTGTAAAACAATCACACACACACACACACACACACACACACGTTAATACTGACAGTTTACAGCAGGAGGGTCAAACTCATCTTCAAGGGCCACACAAAGCCCAATTTGATATTATGTGGGCCCCGGGTCATTGAAAAAGAAGGAAGGAAGGAAGGAAGGAAGGAAGGAAAGACAGATGGAAGGAAGGAAGGAAAGACAGATGGAAGGAAGGAAGGAAAGAAAGACATATGGAAGGGAGGGAGGAAGGAAGGAAGGACAGAAGGAAAGAAAGACAGAAGGAAGGAAGGAAGGGAGGGAGGGAGGAAGGAAGGAAGGAAGGAAAGACAGATGGAAGAAGGGAAAGAAGGAAGGAACACACACACAATACTGGAGGAATGAAGTTGGTATAAAAATGACCCACACAGTTAATATCTGGAGTAAATGATAATAATAATAACATATATATACATTATAAACTGTTAAACTTATTAGAAGACATCTAAATATCACTTTTGTTTTGTTTTTTTTTTAAGCTCAAGACTCTGAGTACATCGTGTGCAGTGATGATGATGACGACGACGACGACAAGATGGTTTCCACGGCAACACAAACCAACTCAACCAGCCAGAAGGTCAACTCTAATGTAAGTTTATTTCAAACAGTCATTATTTAAATAGCAACACTTCACAATAAAAGTCATCTCAACACACTTTTCACATACAGAAGGTTCACACTCCTACCACCTGTCCTTCCTTCCTTCCTTCCTTCCTTCCTTCCTTCCTTCCTTCCTTCCATCTGTTCTTCCTTCCTCCCTTCCTTCCTTCCTTCCTTCCTTCCTTCATCTGTCTTTCCTTCCTTCCTTCCATCTGTCTTTCCTTCCTTCCTTTCTTCCTTCATCTGTCTTTCCTTCTTTCCTTCCTTCCTTCCTTCCTTCCTTCCTTTCTTTCATCTGTCTTTCCTTCCTTCCTTCCGTCTTTCCTTCCGTCTTTCCTTCATTCCTTCTGTCTTTCCGGCCCACATAAGATCAAATTGGGCTTTGCATGGCCCTTGAATGAAGAAGAGTTTGACCCTCCTGCTGTAAACTGTCAGTATTAACGTGTGTGTGTGTGTGTGTGTGTGTGTGTGTGTGTGTGTGTGTGTGTGTGTGTGTGTGTGTGTGTGTGTGTGTCTCTGTGTGTGTGTCTCTGTGTGTGTCTCTCTGTCTCTCAGGATAGACACGGGGAGCTGATCTGGGCTCAGGTTCAGGGCTTCTCTCTCTGGCCGGCCGTCATCGTCCCGTGCCGAGGACAGCTGCAGGTCCCAGGGAGGAGGATGGTGAACTGGTTCGGACAGACGATGTCGTCTCAGGTGAGTCTGACGTGAAGAGGTGACATGAGACCAGCTGGCTTTAACTAACCTTTATAAACTGATATGAGAGCATAATCTGCAGGTAAGAGGATAGTAGTCTGAGGAAGGTGAAGGTGAAGAGTCAGTGTGGAGAGTAAAAAAAGGCAGAACTCGTTAATCTTGGAAGTCATCAGCTATCGTCTGACTGAGAGAGAGATGTGTTGGTCGTGGCTCTTCGTGATAAATCTACAGAGAATTATCAGAGACTCTGCAGCTTTACAGAGCTTTATAGTGAGTTCAGCTCATTGTGT
>JAJDFG010001105.1:0-47887 GCA_021039105.1 Scomber colias | reverse complement strand
CAGATCTAAGTTCAGCTGTTAGGGTAAATGTTCCCTCCTTCTGTCCTTTCTTCCTTCCTTCATCTGTCCTTCCTTTCTTCCTTCCTTCCTTCATCTGTTCTTCCTTCCTTCCTTCCTTCCTTCCTTCCTTCCTTCCTCCCTTCCTCCCTCCCTCGTTCCTTTCCTTCCTTCTTCCTCCCTCCTTCCTTTCCTTCCTTCTTCCTCCCTTCCTTCCCTTCTTCCCTCCTTTACTTCCTATCTTCCTTCCTCCCTCTCTCCTTCCCTTCCTTCTTCCTCCCTCGTTCCTTTCCTGCCTTCTTCCTCCCTCCTTCCTTTCCTTCCCTTCCTTCTTCCCTCCTTTACTTCCTATCTTCCTTCCAACAAACATAAAACAGGGAATCATCTGTTCTGTTTAAATTAGAAAAGACTTGAGGACAAATCGTTCTTGAAGACTCGGATTTATACGATCTAACTCATCATCATTAACAAAACTTTTCTATCCTATAATTTAATGTTTAATGTGAAGATAAATATCAGAGCTATAAATCCTCCAGTACCAGCTGCTGCTTTGTTATTGCACTCTGCTACAGTCGGCTGCTGTGTAAGCAAAACTCAATTCACCATATGTGGCCTTGAGTCAATGTTATATAGATTCATATTTGATCACCACCTGGAGGGAAACAGTATTATTTATTCTGAGACAGCTGGGCACGAGGGACAAAAAGACAAAGAAGGGAGGAAGGAAGGGAGGAAGAAGGAAAGGAGGAAGGAAGGGAGGAAGAAGGAAGGAAGGGAGGAAGGGAAGGAGGGAAGTAAGGAAGGAAAGGAGGAAGGAAGGGAGGAAGAAGGGAGGAAGAAGGAAGGAAAGAAGGGAGGAAGGAAGGAGGGACGTAAGGAAGGAAAGGAGGAAGGAAGGGAGGAAGGCAAATGGAACGAAAGGAGGAAGGAAGGGAGGAAGGAACTATTTGACTTTCTTCTTCTGTCTCAGCTGCAAGAAAATCTGACTTTGGGTAGATCCATTTACAGATAGATTAATTATAGTTGTTGCTATTGTGGGTCTGTATGTGAACAACAAGAAGGAAGAAAAGGAGGAAGGAAGGGAGGAAGAAGGGAGGAAGGAAGGGAGGAAGGAAGGAGGGAAGTAAGGAAGGAAAGGAGGAAGGAAGGGAGGAAGGAAGGGAGGAAGAAGGAAGGGAGGAAGAAGGAAGGAGGGAAGGAAAGAAGAAGGGAGGAAGGAAGGAAGGAAAGGAGGAAGGAAAGGAGGAAGGAAGATGGAACGAAAGGAGGAAGGAAGGGAGGAAGAAGAAAGGAAAGAAGGGAGGAAGGAAAATGGAACGAAAGGAGGAAGGAAGGGAGGAAGAAGGAAGGGAGGAAGAAGGGAGGAAGGAAGGAGGGAAGTAAGGAAGGAAAGGAGGAAGGAAGGGAGGAAGAAGGAAGAAAAGGAGGAAAGAAGGGAGGAAGGAAGATGGAACAAAAGGAGGAAGGAAGGGAGGAAGAAGGAAGGGAGGAAGAAGGGAGGAAGGAAGGAGGGAAGGAAGGAAGGAAAGGAGGAAGGAAGGGAGGAAGAAGGAACTAAGGAAGGAACTATTTGACTTTCTTCTTCTGTCTCAGCTGCAAGAAAATCCGACTTTGGGTAGATCCATTTACAGATAGATTAATTATAGTTGTTGCTATTGTGGGTCTGGAAGGAAGAAAAGGAGGAAGAAGGAAGGGAGGAAGAAGGGAGGAAGGAAGGAGGGAAGTAAGGAAGGAAAGGAGGAAGGAAGGGAGGAAGAAGGAAGGAAAGAAGGGAGGAAGGAAGGAGGGAAGTAAGGAAGAAAAGGAGCAAGAAGGAAGGAAAGAAGGGAGGAAGGAAGGAGGGAAGTAAGGAAGGAAAGGAGCAAGAAGGAAGGAAAGAAGGGAGGAAGGAAGGCACGAGGGACAAAAAATGTATTATTTGACTTTCTTCTTCTGTCTCAGCTGCAAGAGAATCCGACTTTGGGTAGATCCATTTACAGATAGATTAATTATAGTTGTTGCTATTGTTGGTCCGTATGTGAATAACAAGAAGGAAGAAAAGGAGGAAGAAAGGGAGGAAGGAAGGGAGGAAGAAGGAAGGGAGGAAGAAGGGAGGAAGGAAGGAGGGAAGTAAGGAACGAAAGGAGGAAGGAAGGGAGGAAGAAGGAACTAAGGAAGGAACTATTTGACTTTCTTCTTCTTTCGTCACTAGAGGTAACGGAGGACGAAAACATCAGTCCTTGGACAGAGGACCAAACCATGTTCTTAATTAACCCTTCTGCTGTCCTCGAGTCAAGGAAGGAAGGGAGGAAGAAGGAAGAAAAGGAGGAAGGAAGGGAAGAAGGACGATGGAACGAAAGGAGGAAGGAAGGGAGGAAGGAAGGGAGGAAGAAGGAAGGAAAGGAGGAAGGAAGGAGGGAAGTAAGGAAGGAAGGGAGGAAGGAAGATGGAACGAAAGGAGGAAGGAAGGAAGGAGGGAAGTAAGGAAGAAAAGGAGGAAGGAAGGGAGGAAGGACGATGGAACGAAAGGAGGAAGGAAGGGAGGAAGAAGGAAGGGAGGAAGAAGGGAGGAAGGAAGGAGGGAAGTAAGGAAGGAAAGGAGGAAGGAAGGAAGGAAAGGAGGAAGGAAGATGGAACGAAAGGAGGAAGGAAGGAGGAAGAAGGAAGGGAGGAGGGAAGTAAGGAAGGAAAGGAGGAAGGAAGGGAGGAAGAAGGAAGGAAAGAAGTGAGGAAGGAAGGAAAGAAGGGAGGAAGGAAGGAGGGAAGTAAGGAAGAAAGGAGGAAAGAAGGGAGGAAGGAAGATGGAACAAAAGGAGGAAGGAAGGGAGGAAGAAGGAAGGAAAAGAAGGGAGGGAGGAAGGAAGGAGGGAAGGAAGGAAGGAAAGGAGGAAGGAAAGAAGGGAGGAAGGAAGGGAGGAAGAAGGAAGGAAAGGAGGAAGAAGGAAGGCACGAGGGACAAAAAATGTATTATCTGACTTTCTTCTTCTGTCTCAGCTGCAAGAGAATCCGACTTTGGATAGATCCATTTACAGATAGATTAATTATAGTTGTTGCTATTGTGGGTCTGTATGTGAACAACAAGAAGGAAGAAAAGGAGGAAGGAAGGGAGGAAGAAGAAAGGAAAGAAGGGAGGAAGGAAAATGGAACGAAAGGAGGAAGGAAGGGAGGAAGGGAGGGAAGAAGGAAGATGGAACGAAAGGAGGAAGGAAGGGAGGAAGAAGAAAGGAAAGAAGGGAGGAAGGAAAATGGAACGAAAGGAGGAAGGAAGGGAGGAAGAAGGGAGGAAGGAAGGAGGAAGGAAGGAGGGAAGTAAGGAAGGAAAGGAGGAAGAAGGAAGGCATGAGGGACAAAATAATAACTATTTGACTTTCTTCTTCTGTCTCAGCTGCAAGAAATCCGACTTTGGATAGATCCATTTACAGATAGATTAATTATAGTTGTTGCTATTGTGGGTCTGTATGTGAACAACAAGAAGGGACATGGATGATATCCAGTGGCTTTATATAGACAATCAGAGGCAGAGAAGCTGATAGGAAACAAGGGAGAGATAGAGGCTGCGTTCACACTGCAAGCCAAAATCTTTTTTAGCCACTCTAGATTGGAACCAGATGCTCTTATGAAGTCTGAACAGTCATAAATCACATGAGATCCAATGTTTGCAAACCAGAGTGAAACCACCTTTGGGAGGAAGTTTGGACAGATGAGTCTGAGTCTGAACAGCTCCAAACACTCATATCGGATTTGACTGTCCGTGACGTCTCTACGCTACGTCACTCTATGAGACACAGACCCGCTTATTCCAGTTGTTGTTGCTAGGTGATATCACTGTTGGACTTGAACCCACGTTGCAGGTATATGACATGCACTGTAACCACTCGGCTTCGGGGTTAGGGTTCGGGTTCGGGGCAATGCCACGTCTTCTTTTCATCACTGTGTGGGTCAATTAACTTTGTTGCTGTGGGAGATCTAGCAGCTTCTACCTGCTGAGAAGATCTCACACAGTCAGGGGTAGGAGATGAGAATCGTTGCATTTCAATGAGAGGGGCTGAACTGAAGGCGGGGGGGGGGGGGTGGTCACTCAGGGAGCCATACAAGCCAGAACTGTCGTACAAGACTTCAAGAAAAAGGTGTTTCAATGTGACAAATCATGCTAACAACATACTTGGTTGCTTAAATATAGCTAGAAACGCATGGTATGGGTCAAAAATAGCTTAGCAGTATGGGTCAGATATAGTCTAAATAGTCTATGTTACAGTATGTGTATGTGTATGTAATATAATCGTCAAAATAGTTTGAACAGTTTTTCATGTCAGTCACATTTTTGAAAATCTAGCCGTGTGTTCAGTGACTGTTGCTTCCTGCTGCGAGCTCAATCCCAACCTGAGAGAGCGGAGACACAACAACACACAATAACCTTCCAGTGTCCGAAAAGGAAATAAGGTTTCCATTTCAAAGTGATGTTAGAGGTGTGTGTGTGTGTCTGTGTGTGTGTGTGTGTGTGTGTCTGTGTGTGTGTGTGTGTGTGTGTATGTATGTGTGTGTGTGTGTGTGTGTGTGTGTGTGTGTGTGTGTGTGTGTGTGTTTGTGTACTCCTTTCAATCCTTCTTGCTTCTCAGCAGGTCAGAGTTGACATTTCACAGCCGACCCTGACTCCCTGCTGCTGTGCTGATCACTGCCCTTTTTTTTTTTCCATTTCTTTTAGTCAATGTTCACAGACCTGCTGGGATCTGACAAGAAAACACGACAAAAATTCAAAGTTTTGCAAGAGTAGAAGACTTCAGCTCTTCATTTCAGAGGGCTGAAGCTAAAGTAGTGTAGTAGTGTATCTATAACAGAGGAGGCAAACTCATTTTCATTCAAGGACCACAAACAGCCCAATTTGATCTCATGTGGGCCAGACCATTAAAAGGAAGGAAGTAAGGAAGGGAGGGAGGAAGGAAAGACAAATGGAAAGAAGGTGGGAAGGAAAGAGAAGGAGAAGAAAGGAAAGACAGGTGGAAGGAAGGAAAGAATAAAAGTGAGGAGGGGAGAAAGAAAAGAATGGAAAGGAAAGATGAAAGGGAGGAAGGAAGGACAGATGGAAGGAAGGGAGCAAGGAAGGAAGGAAGGAAGGAAAAAAAGACAGGAAGGAAAGATGACAGGGAGGAAGGAAGGAAGGAAGGAAGGAAGGAAAGATGGAAGGAAGGGAGGAAGGAAAGATGGAAGGAAGGGAGGAAGGAAAGATGGAAGGAAGGGAGGAAGGACAAATGGAAGGACAAATGGAAGGAAGGAAGGAAGGAAGGAAGGAAGGAAGGACAAATGGAAGGAAGGAAGGAAGGAAGGAAGGAAGGAAAATAGACAGGAAGGAAAGATGACAGGGAGGAAGGAATGAACGATGGAAGGAAGGAAGGAAGGAAGGAACGAACGATGGAAGGAAGGGAGGGAGGAAGGAAGGAAGGAAGGACAAATGGAAGGAAGGAAGGAAGGAAGGAAGGAAGGAAGGAAGGAAGGAAGGAAGGAAGGAATGCTACACCTTTAGACCCTGGTGGTTTTATCTATAAGTTCTTAAAATAAAAGATCTTTAAGTTTTCGGCTTGGTTTTTGGCTTCCTGACTCCTTATAGTCGCCTTTCTTGCCTCCTTCATCAGACTGTGAGTGACTGTCAACGCCTGGTCGTTAAAGATAGAGCTCTGGATGAGACAATTTCGATGTTTTATGGGGGAAAACTATCGAAGTGCAGGAAGGGGATCGAGAGAAAACACAATGTCTTTCCTTTGATGGACGTCAAGCTCATCCCAAAAATGGGACCAGGGTTGAGACTGTAATCCGAACTGTTGAAGAACAATAACCTTTTTTTTCTTCTGGGTATAACAATGGAGGTAATGTGTAGCTAGTTGAGGTGGAGCTAATATTAGATACACATCTCATTGACCTAATATAGATGTTAAAAGTAGCTCTGTCGTATTAATGTAGTGGAGTATAACACGTGCCTCTAAAATGAGTAGAAGCATTAAGTAGCATCAAATGGAAATACTTGAGTAAGACAAACATACATCAATTAATTGTAGGTCCAGTATTTGAGTAGATGCACTTAAGTGACTTTACACAACTGCCAGAAAAAACTAAACTGAAGGATGTCAAATGTATTGTATATACGGGTGGAGCCAACAGTCAAAGCAATCCATCAAGAGTCTGGATATAAGTGGGTAAAGACCAAAGACTGCGGCTCAAGTCCAATTAAGCCAACTTATAAATATAGGTATTTTTTAGCTATAGGAGGGCAGTCATATGTTCCATCAACAATGGAGGTAATGTGTAGCTAGTTGAGGTGGAGCTAATATTAGATACACATCTCATTGACCTAATATAGATGTTAAAAGTAGCTCTGTCGTATTAATGTAGTGGAGTATAACACGTACCTCTAAAATGAGTAGAAGCACAAAGTAGCATCAAATAGAAATACTTGAGTAAGACAAACATACATCAATTAATTGTAGCTCCAGTATTTGAGTAGATTTACTTAAGTGACTTTACACAACTGCCAGACAACAAAACTGAAGGATGTCAAATGCATTATATGTACGGGTGGAGCCAACAGTCAAAGCAATCCATCAAGAGTCTGGATATAAGTGGGTAAAGACCAAAGACTGCGGCTCAAGTCCAATTAAGCCACCTTATAAATATTGGTATTTTTTAGCTATAGGAGGGCAGTCATATGTTCCATCAACAATGGAGATAATGTGTAGCTAGTTGAGGTGGAGCTAATATTAGATACACATCTCATTGACCTAATATAGATGTTAAAAGTAGCTCTGTCGTATTAATGTAGTGGAGTATAACACGTGCCTCTAAAATGAGTAGAAGCATGAAGTAGCATCAAATGGAAATACTTGAGGAAGTACATTAAAAATTGTGGGTCCAGTATTTGAGTAGATGTACTTCAGTGACTTTACACAACTGCCAAAAAATACAAAACTGTCTGAAGGATGTCAAATGCATTATATGTACGGGTGGAGCCAACAGTCAAAGCAATCCATCAAGAGTCTGGATATAAGTGGGTAAAGACCAAAGAATGCGGCTCAAGTCCAATTAAGCCACCTTATAAATATTGGTATTTTTTAGCTATAGGAGGGCAGTCATATGTTCCATCAACAATGGAGATAATGTGTAGCTAGTTGTGGTGGAGCTAATATTAGATACACATCTCATTGACCTAATATTGATGTTAAAAGTAGCTCTGTCGTATTAATGTAGTGGAGTATAACACGTGCCTCTAAAATGAGTAGAAGCATGAAGTAGCATCAAATGGAAATAGTTGAGTAAGACAGACGTACATCAATTAATTGTAGGTCCACTATTTGAGTAGATGTACTTAAGTGACTTTACACAACTGCCAGAAAAAACTAAACTGAAGGATGTCAAATGCATTGTATGTAAGGGTGGAGCCAACAGTTCCTTGCCGGTCACAGAGATTCGTCAAGAGTCTGGATATAAAGACTAAAGAATGCGGCTCAAGTCCAATTAAGCTGTAGGAGGGCAGTCATATGTTCCATCACAGTATTTGAATAGATGTAATTCAGCCAGAAAACAAAACTGTTTGAAGGATGTCAAATGTATTGTATGTTAAGATCCGTCAAGAGTCTGGATATAAAGACTAAAAAATTCGGCTCAAGTCCAATTAAGCCGCAGGTGTCCATAATAAATATAGGTATTTTTTAGCTATAGGAGGGCAGTCATATGTTCCATCAACAATGGAGATAATGTGTAGCTAGTTGAGGTAGAGCTAATATTAAATACACATCTCATTGACCTAATATAGATGTTAAAAGTAGCTCTGTCGTATTAATGTAGTGGAGTATAACACATACCTCTAAAATGAGTAGAAGCATAAAGTAACATCAAATGGAAATACTTGAGTAAGACAGACCTATATCAATTAATTGTAGGTCCAGTATTTGAGTAGATTTACTTAAGTGACTTTACAACACTGCCAGAAAAAACTAAACTGAAGGATGTCAAATGCATTGTATGTAAGGGTGGAGCCAACAGTCAAAGCAATCCATCAAGAGTCTGGATATAAGTGGGTAAAGACCAAAGAATGTGGCTCAAGTCCAATTAAGCCACCTTATAAATATTGGTATTTTTTAGCTATAGGAGGGCAGTCATATGTTCCATCAACAATGGAGGTAATGTGTAGCTAGTTGAGGTGGAGCTAATATTAGATACACATCTCATTGACCTAATATAGATGTTAAAAGTAGCTCTGTAATATTAATGTATTGGAGTATAACACATACCTCTAAAATGAGTAGAAGCTTAAAGTAGCACCAAATGGAAATGCTTGAGTAAGACAAACATACATCAATTAATTGTAGGTCCAGTATTTGAGTAGATACACTTCAGTGACTTTACACAACTGCCAGAAAAAACTAAACTGAAGGATGTCAAATGCATTGTATGTACGGGTGGAGCCAACAGTCCTTGCCGGTCACAGAGATTCGTCAAGAGTCTGGATATAAAGACTAAAGAATGCGGCTCAAGTCCAATTAAGCTGTAGGAGGGCAGTCATATGTCCCATCACAGTATTTGAGTAGATGTAATTCAGCCAGAAAACAAAACTGTTTGAAGGATGTCAAATGCATTGTATGTTAAGAACCGTCAAGAGTCTGGATATAAGTGGGTAAAGACTAATAAATGTGGTTCAAGTCCAATTAAGCCGCAGGTGTCCATAATAAATATAGGTATTTTTAGCAATAGGAGGGCAGTCATATGTTCCATCACTGATAAGATAAGATAGATTTTATTTTTTCCTATCACAGGGAGGGTTAGGTTTCATCCAGATAATATGTATGTTTTCTCGAAATCACAGCGATCCGTCAAGAGTCTGGATATTAAGACTAAAGAATGCGGCTCAAGTCCAATTAAGCCAACTTATAAATATTGGTATTTTTAGTTATAGGAGGGCAGTCATATGTCCCATCACAGTATTTGAGTAGATGTAATTCAGCCAGAAAACAAAACTGTTTGAAGGATGTCAAATGCATTGTATGTTAAGATCCATCAAGAGTCTGGATATAAGTGGGTAAAGACTAATGAATTCAGCTCAAGTCCAATTAAGCCACAGGTGTCCATAATGAAAATAGGTATTTTTAGCTATAGGAGGTCAGTCATATGTCCCATCACAGTATTTGACCAGAAAACAAAACTGTTTGAAGGATGTCAAATGCATTGTATGTTAAGATCAGCCTTAGAGTCTGGATATAAAGACTAAAGAATGCGGCTCAAGTCCAATTAAGCCACCTTATAAATATAGGTATTTTTAGCTATAGGAGGTCAGTCATATGTGCCATCACAGTATTCGACCAGAAAACAAAACTGTTTGAAGGATGTCAAATGCATTGTATCTTAAGATCCGCCTTAGAGTCTGGATATAAGTGGGTAAAGACTAATGAATGCGGTTCAAGTCCAATTAAGCCGCAGGTGTCCATAATAAATATGGGTATTTTTAGCTATAGGAGGGCAGTCATATGTTCCATCACAGATCAGATATATTTTATTTTTTCCTATCACAGGAGGGTTAGGCTTCATCCAGTTAATATGTATGTTTCACAGGGATCCCTCAAGAGTCTGGATATTAAGACTAAAGAATGCGGCTCAAGTCCAATTAAGCCAACTTATAAATATAGGTCATTTTAGCAATAGGAGGGCAGTCATATGTTCCACCACAGATAAGATAGATTTTTCACAGGAGGGTTAGGCTTCATCCACTTAATATGTATCAGTTTTCTCAAAATCAACAACAAAATATGCATAATGTAGCACTGATCAATAGTAAACTGGGGTTCAGGTGCTTTTTCCAATAAGAAGAGTTTGGGCGTCAATTCTTAAGAGTTTCTCCATCTTCCCAGAATGTCCCAGAAAATATCACTTGGCATCTTTTAAGAGATGAACCACACTATTTTTTGTGGACTGTCTGATTCTGGTGGAAAAGGTTCAGAGGCAGCAGGTCTGTACCTCCGTAGAGTCCCAATCCCTTATCACCTTTTTTTTTTTTTCAAAATTGTAAAAAAAAAAAAAAAAAAAAACCCTGCGAGTTATTACTGATGCTGACTTTAGCTTTGCTCACAGTGTCTGTCATACATTATTTACACACTTTCAAGAGCAAATGACTTGACTTGATGAGGTCACACATGAATACTGAGATGTGTTTGTTTTTATTATTTAATGTAGTTTACGCCCCCGCCCTCGCCCTCGCCCCTATCCCATCACATGTCCATTACAAACCGAGTCACATCTCTTCCCCCCGCTGTCCTCTGTGGTTAATATCAACTCCAATCCGGCACATCATTCCCTCCTCTGTGTCAATATGACGCGCGCACACACTGTGTTTGTCTACATTTCCTCCTCTCCTCATTCATCTGGAAACTAGAAAACAAATTATCCATCTTGGCCAGGAACACAATTTCATGAATATGACATGTAATAAGAAAAACATCACCAAACAACGTGGAGTGTTGACATGAAGCTCTATTGGTATTCTGAATTACAACCGTACTTTTATGTGCTCTCCGTCTGTTTGTCACACTATTGCCGTTTGCCACTATTCATAATGTGCTGTACTAGAAAAAAGGAATGATATACATAGAACTGTGATTTATTGAGGGTGTTTTAAAAGTAAGTTTTTGGATCTAACAATGAACCGTTAAATCATTTAGTAATTACACTTTTCCAAAAGATAAAAGTCTCCAAAAGAACTGCAATAACGTTAGATTATACGTCACTTCAGATCTTATTTTATCTCAGAGTCTGGAAATATAGACACATTAAATATTGAACTGTAATATTTGATTGTTGATTGAATCTCTATGAATTTTATTTATTTTAATTTTTTTAATTTTTTAATTTGCACTATACAGCAAACAAATAAAACTAACAACATCCAGAAGAAGCAGATTGTGCAGGCGAGATCAGAAAAGCCGGTGGGGTTTATAGAATGAATCTCACCTCCTTATTTCAATACAACATTAACCCTCCTCGAGTCAAGAAAGGAAGAAAGGGAGGGAGGGAGGAAGGAAGGAAGGAAATGAGGGAGGAAGGGAGGAAAGGAAAGAAGGAAGGAAAGGAGGGAGGAAGGGAGGAAAGGCAAGAAGGAAGGAAAGGAGGGAGTAAGGAAGGAAGGAGGGAGGAAGGAAGGGAGGAAAGGCAAGAAGGAAGGAAAGGAGGGAGGAAGGAAGGAGGGAAGGAAGAAGGGAGGAAAGGAAAGAAGGAAGGAAAGGAGGGAGGATGGAGGAAAGGCAAGAAGGAAGGAAAGGAGGGAGTAAGGAATGAAGGAGGGAGGAAAGGAAAGAAGGAAGGAAGGTAGGAAAGAAAGACAAAGGAAAGAAAGAGAGAAGGAGGGAGGGAGGAAAGAAGGAAGGGAGGAAGAAATAAGGAAGGAAAGGAGGGAGGAAGGAAGAAAGGGAGGAAAGAAGGAAGGAAAGGAGGGAGGAAGGAGGGAAGGAAAGAAGGAGGGAAGAAAGGGGGATGGAGGAAGTACAGACGGAAGGAAGGAAGGGAGGAAAGAAGAATAAGACGGGGTCAATATGTATATGAGAACATGTAAACTTGAGCATAAGTACGGTATGAAGTCAGGTTCATCAAGAATATCCCGAGCTTATGTTTGAATTGATTTACAGAAGTAGACTGGGATGAAATATGAATATATCTGTTCCATAGTTCAGCCCCTCTGTATCTCATAGAGAGTCGACAGAGTTCAGTGCCGAACTTTGGGAGATGTAACCAGAGATAGATAATGTACAACTTTGTTAAAAACTTTGCTAAATATACAGGACGAGATGAGAGATGCCCAAAGTGGGGATTTCTTGACCTTTTGACTCTAAACTAATCAATGAATGTAAAAAAATATCAGTATTGATGCAAAAGACTTCCACCAGCCAAGAGGACTGAGCCGATCCCTCCTGACTGAGAAAACATTCACACTCACGTTGGCATGAAGGCGGAAATGTTGTTGGCAGCAACGTTAGAAACTGTTGTTTAAAGGGGATATGAAGCAGTCAATCAAGTCAACATTATTTACTAAATGGGTTTCCAGTGTTATCAAAAATCATATAAAATACATACCAAATGTAAACATATAAAAGAAAAAAGACGCCCCGTTGTGTCTTTCTTGACAAGGGCGCCGCCATGCTACGGTGGGAAAACCTGTGACGTCACGGGGTTGGTTGCGTTCACCAGGTGTAACGGTTGAGACAGTGACAGTTAGTGAAGGATGGAGATAGTGACAGATAGAGATAGTGAAAGACAGATAGATAGACAGTGACAGATAGAGATAGTGAGAGATAGAGACAGTGAAAGAGAGCTAGATAGTTTCAGTTAGTAATACTGAGACGGTGAGATAGGCTATAATAATAGAGAGACAGGCAGTACAACAATAGACAGATCGAGTCGGTTAAAGACGATGGAGATCCAAGAACCACAGGACAGAAGAAGAAAAAAGGGAGGCCATTATTGCATTGCTCCTGGGTGTAATAATGACTTTTACCGTGTGAAAGCCAAGGAAAAAACAGTCCACTTCCACAAAGTACCCCTCAAACGGAAGACAGTTTTGCGGCGCTGGCTAGCGGCACTCAAGAGAGTGAACCCTCCGACGGGCGCTGACTCCAGGGTGTGCTCTCAACATTTTATAGAAGACGACTACTTGGAAGAAAAGACCTTCGAGGCAGACAGGCTAGTGGTTCGTCGGACAAACAGACTAAAGCCAGAAGCTTCTCCGTCTGTCTTTAATTTCAAAGCCTACAACATCAGCTCTACTGATTGCCCAACATATTCTACCAACAGCTGTACAGGTGCATCAGTCCGCCGTAGGGAAAGGGCACTGAAACGTGCCAGCCAGGCAGGGCAGAGACAGGTACGTTAGGGCATTCAGCAACCCACAAAAGTAAGCTATTAAGACAAACTATACCGATAACAAGAAAAACAATATACTCGCAAACATCTGTCACAGAAACGCAGCTGATTGATATGAACAAACATTGAAAGTTAATAAAGCTCCACATAAATGTGTCATTGAACACATATTTCAGTACAAACAGCTGCACCCCTCCCACGGAGGCACACAGTTCAACAGATTTATCAGATGGGAGCTTGGCTACACCATATAGCAGCCAAAACCATTCACAGCCTGTATAAAAGTAGGCTACAGAGCTGAAAGTATTCACCTACAAGTCATGTTATTACACACAGCTCATTTGACTCGAGTGCATCACAGCTGATGCACACCTCCAAAAATATTTCTTACCGTAACTCCACGTTTTCCAAGTCAGTCAGTAGCTACTCCAAAGAAAAGCTAATCCACAGACGTTATCTCCAATTCCGTTATCTTTCTCATCATCACCTTATTTCTTCATTTTGCAATGTGTGCACTAACGTTGTTTTTAGCATTTACATTGCCCGACTGTAGGGAAGCCGCCCCACGTTTCGTGTCAAATTTAAAAAAAAAAAAAAAAAAATCTAACTACCACGAAGCAATGTGAGGCACCACAACTTACTTTTGGATCAATATCCTACTTTATCAACTCCAGCAAGTGCTGATCGTATGTCCAGTCACCGGAAGTCCACCGTGTTATTGTTTTATTACCACACCGGAATTGGCTCGCAACAAACTAACGATTTTGATTGGCTTTTGTTTTATTATTCATAACATTATCATAACAATAATTAATTATTATAATTAGTGAGAAAAAATATATATATCAGCGAGCAAAACTAAAACTAGTGACATGATGACAGATGATTCTGGCTGCTACATTTTGTGCCTTAGCTACAACAGGAAATGTCATAACATTATGTTAATTTTGTACAACATTCCCAGTGTAGTGTTACACATATTCATTTTGTGATAATAATAAATGTAACAAAAGTAAATGTAATTTTTGATGTAATCAGCACTACAGCCACAATTGATAACAACAAATTAAGGAAACATTCTATAAATTATTATTGTAAGAATAATCATACAACAAAAATATTTATGTATGATTCTTTATTATTCTTTAAATCAGTAGTCAGGGTGTAAGTACAAAGTATATCATGAAAAGGCTATCATCATTATTTGGGTACCTTAAAACAATACATTTGTGTTAACAGGTTAGGCAGACATGCATGCAACTGGTGGCCAGCAGCAAATGTCCAGAGGCTGACATCAGCCAGGATACAGAGCAGGAGACAGGCAGTGTCCACACCCCGACAGTCAGTGTCAGCACCAAGACAGTCAGTGTCAGCACCCAGACAGACGAATTCAAACAGAATGAGGAAAAGGGAGGAAATAAGCAGTATATTTGTACAGGAACTATGACCGATAACATACTTACCAACAAGGTTATTAGCAAAGACCACTCATACTGTACATCTGTTGAAGGCCTCTGCCAAGCTAGAGCACCATCATCACAGCAGGACCTAGATCTTAGCAGTGAGGGCTGTGAAGAGTCTGAAACAGAAAGCTTGATGGAAGACAGTCAAGATGATGAAAATGATGATGAATTTGAATTGAGCAGTGAGGGAAACATCAGTGATGATGATCAAAGCATTACTGATGGTGAAGATGAGATAAATATCATCTCTAAAGAAAAAAAAAGTATTGTGTCAATATCAGAATTGCTGAAGCTATTTCATGTGTGCCATTTGGAGGGTTGTGGCAAATGTTTGGTGAGGCCACCAACTGTCACCAAAAGAGGATTTGGGGTTCAGATCAAAACTGAGTGCATTGATGGGCATGATTATATGTGGCATTCTCAGCCCTTGGTTCGTGGAATAATGGAGTGTAATATATCTGTTCCTGCGGCTGTCTTTGTCACTGGTAATGAATGTGGTCCATTTATGGAGGTGTGCGACACAATTGGTCTAGAAACAATTTCTAAAAGGCAGTGGTTCAATGTCCAGAAGGCCTACGTCATCCCAGAGGTCAACCATACCTGGACTATACATAATGAGGCAGTAATCAGTTCCTTGATTGATGAGCCACTAATTGTGTCAGGAGACTGCAGGTACGACAGCCCAGGTCACAACGCATCCTATGGAACATATTCCCTCCTGGACATAAATTCCAAGTTGGTGGTGGCGCAAGAAACCGTTAAGGTCACTGAGACAAAGAATAGCTATTGGCTTGAAGTGGATGGTCTAGAAAGGTGCATCTCTAAATTACAACAATATGATTTAAACATAGCTGTTTTGGCAACTGACTGTCACCCATCAGTGCAAAAAGTAATTCGCCAAGAACATCCATTGATAAAACATGAATATGACCTGTGGCACATCGTAAAGTCGGTAAAAAAACGACTGCTTCAGTGCCACAATGAGGAGTTGTCAGCATGGGTCAGAATGATCACAAACCACCTCTGGTATTGTGTCACCACATGTGACGGTAGTGTAACACACCTCAAGGAGAAGTGGTTATCAATTCTCCACCACATCACCAATGTGCACCATTGGATAACTGGTGAGACCATGGCAAGGTGTGAACACCCCACCTACACTGCTGAACAAGAAAGTCAGCGTCCATGGCTCCTCCCAACCTCCACTGCCTTTCAGCACCTGCAGAGGATTGTCCTGGACAAGTTACTTCTAAAAAAGTTAGAGAAAACCACACTGGGCATTCACACAGGGCAGCTAGAATGTCTTCACTCCCTCTACACAAAGTATGCCACCAAGAGGAAGAAATTTCTTAGGGAGAGTTTAGAGGCACGTCTCCGCATTGCTGCACTGGATCATAACAGCAACATTAATAGAGAGACAGCCAAGACCAAGGAAGGTGGTGAGCAGCATAAGCATCAATATTCAAAGTCTGCTCAACAATATGTTGTAACCCCACTGAAGGTCCAGAAGGATTATACATTCAGGAAGAACATTGTAGCAGGAGTGATGAACAGATGCAGGTCGACATCCATACGTGCAACATGTCAACGACTGAAAACCGAGTGTCCTGTCACCCTGGCCCAGCACAAAGGTGTGGAAAAACCAGAAAAAGCTCTGTCCATTGCCAAACATCTGAGCAGGTTTAAATCCTCATAGCCCGGAAACACACCTCGCTGAGGAAGAGCAGAGAGACATCTTTCTTGAAAGCAGTATTGATGAGTTTGAATTTCCCACAATTATCATATTTGTAAATATTAATTATAGTAAGTTTGAGGCCAGTTCAGTGTCAAAGAAGTTATTGTCATTTAATCACTATAATAATAATAATAATAATAATAATAATAATAATAATAACACTATTATAATAATAATAATAACACTATAATAATAATAATAATACAATAACAATAATAACAACACTATAATAATAATAATAATAACACTAATAATAATAAAAATAACAATAATAATAACACTATAATAATAATAATAATAATTTGATCAATGTAAACTTTCAAATGTGTATAAGGGCAAGAAAACTATCAAACAGCATTTAAATGTACATTCAACCAGTTCATAAAATCTTAAAATAAATTGTATAATCACAAAAACAGCACACATTGCAAACAAAACTTAAAAATCATCATAGATGTCAGCATACTCAAAGCCATGATATTCTGGAGAGGGAAAAACAGTCCTGATGTAGCGGACAACACAGGCTGGAATTGGGATTCGGTTCCTCCTCCCCAAATGCCCTCTGGACCATAGGGTAAACTGCCTGTATGCAGTTAACCTAAAGAGGCTGATGGAAAAGAAATGTATTGGTTACAATTAGAATACAATATATTTTGAACATAGGTAATGTACATTCTGATATAAGGGATGATGAATCCATTGAAATTTTATATATATATACACATTTGATATTTTGAAGTGTGATTTTTGTATTACTCCTTTATTTATTTGATGTACTTTATTGAATTGTAATTTTTTTTGGATGTTCGCTATGATCAGTTTGGATGATTAACCACACCTGCCATCAAGAGCTTGTCAACATTTTGGTGTGCAGGATTTATAAATATGTGTGCTTTTCCATTTTTTTTCACATGGCAAAAATATAGAAGATAGTATAATTGAAATTTGTAAATATTAAATTTTTGTGATTCGGTGTCTGTGTGCAGGTGTTATGTTTTTACAAAGATGTGTATAAGTATAACCACATATATATTTCCTCTACAGTACTGTTTGTAATTCACGCAGTTTCAATTGAAGTTCACTTGTAGTTTGCTGCCACAAACGATATAACAACGCTTATTTTTCTTACATATGCTTACATTTGTCATGTTTACTATATAATTGTTGATGAGAGTGGACATTTGGACATTAATGTTAACTTGATTGACTGCTTCACATCTATTATAATACCCTACATATCCAAAGTACAAAATACTAGATCATATGCCTCTTATGTATGAATGATATCACTGAAACGTTACTGAGGATTAAGCTGAATGTCTGAACATCAACCTGTCTACATCACAGCTGATTTGACCGCAATATCCGAAACATTGGTGTCATAACATGCTGTACAACCTGATGTAAACAAGCTACACATAAAGTGTTCATGTGGCATCACATTGTAGTTTCAGACATGTTTTGTATCAAACTGGCTCGTTCACCAGTAGCTATATGCAACACGGACTCGACTAACGCTAGGTACTGTAATTGTTAGCTAACAGCCGTTAGCTTCAACGAGCTAAGCTAAGGTTTAGCTAGTATTTTGTACCGGAGACGCGATTTAAACAAGACAACAGAACAAACTGCACTTGAAACAGTGTTCGCCTTATGTGTCATCAAATTCATGGCTCTGAAAAACTTCATGTAGCGTATTTTTATTTAGGGCGCACTGTTAATTAGCCAGTGGTTACAACTAAATTAGTTTGACTCACCTGCTGTTGACCGGACGCTCCAGTGTTTCAGCTCTGACGTCCTTTAGGGAAAGCATCGCCACCTCCAACACATCCACCTCCAGGCATAACATGCCAAATGACCGCACCATAGTGATGCAGGAATGGTCACGCAACATATGGTCCAGACCAGCCTCCTGACAGCAGACAGACTCTGTCACAGTGGGCATTGGTGTGCAGTGGCCACACTGACACCAGGTGATGTTGCCAAGCCGCTCTTGACCCACGACCACCGGGTCCAGGACTTCTTCCTCTCGTACCACCACCACTGCTCTATTTCCATGCCGTATAGGCTCAAATGCATATGCGATCGGATTGATAACGAACTCAGTTGGTCTTTCAAGTTCATCTTCTTCCATTTTCCAAATTCACTTTCTTCACTGACCCACAGAACCAACCAACCCCGTGACGTAGACAGTGACGTCATTACAAAATGTCGGCTCCCTGGCGAGATAACCAGGTAGAAATTACGAAATAAATGTGTCGTATTTATGGCTTTAGCAACTTTTTTGATTCAGATTTTCGGCAGGGTGTTTTTTGTAATGTACTTTTTCACTACCAGTGCCAAAATATACCCGTTTCACTTCCACTTTAAGGTTTAAGGCTTAAGGCAGGGGAGTCAAACATGCGGCCCGTGGGCCAGAACCGGCCCGCCGAGGGGTGCAATCCGGCCCACTTTCCTGTGTTCTTTTCCTTCCTTCCATCTGTCCTTCCTACCTTCCTATTATCCTTTCTTTGTTCCTTCCTTCCTTCCTTCCAACTGTCCTTCCTACCTTCCAACTGTCCTTCCTACCTTCCTATTATCCTTTCTTTGTTCCTTCCTTCCTTCCTTCCAACTGTCCTTCCTACCTTCCAACTGTCCTTCCTACCTTCCTATTATCCTTTCTTTGTTCCTTCCTTCGTTTGTTCCTTCCTTCCTTGCATCTGTCCTTCCTCCCATCTGTCCTTCCTCCCTTTCTTCCTTCCATCTGTCCTTCCTTCCATCCATCTGTCCTTCCTCCCTTTCTGACTTCTGTCCTTCCTTCCATCTGTCCTTCCTCCCTTTCTTCCTTCTGTCCTTCCTTCCATCTGTCCTCCCTCCCTTTCTTCCATCTGTCCTTCCTTCCTTCCTTCCATCTGTCTTTCCTTCCCTTCTTATTTCCTTCATTTCTTCCTTCTTTCCATCCATCTTTTTAATGATCCGGCCCACATGAGATCAAATTGGTCTGTATGTGGCCCTTGAATGAAAATGAGTTTGACACCCCTGGTTTAAGGTTTAACGGTAACTGCAGTGAAAGTCATTTATAGTGATTTTAAACAAGAACTCATTTTTATTGTATTCTTACTTCAAGGACTTCCTGTAAGGCCAGTAACAAATGTTTAATTTGTCTTTTGCATTTTAAGTAGTTTGAAGAGTTTCAGTTTTTTAAATTTATATGCAGCGTCTTGCCTTATTCATTATTGTTATACTTGATATTGCTCATCTTTATTAATTATTGGAACAAGTTGAGTTAAGTTGGGAAAAGGGTCAAACTTTTATGACTGCACTGGAGTTTTTTCACTTGCTAAAAAGTCCGTTTTTACTCAAATTAGATGAGAAGATGGATATCAGTCACGTCTGTGGGTTAAGTTTGAAGCTGTAATCAGGATGTGGTTAGCCTACGAGTCTGATTACGTCCACTGTGACTCCTTTGGTTATCAAAGAAGGCCACAACAGCTGCTGATTGACTTGTTTTCACATGCAAAAATGACGACAAGGCGATTTATTATTCAAAGTCTGTAAGTTTTCCAGAACAGAGTACATTCACTTTCTACGTAATCAGTCAATTTCCCAAAACAAAAACAAAAGAAAATGTATTATTTGTTTACAACCGTTATAGCATGGTCAAAAACTGTTTGCTTTTCCCATGGCAGCAACATCTGTTTCAAGTAACCCCTTGATGATACTGATCTCTGCCTAATTGACAGCAGAACTGTTCCTAAAAATGAACAAAACAGAAAAACAAACAAACAAAAACAGCTCTAACATAAGTGTTGGTAGATGTATTTTTTAATCTTTAGAGAGAGCCAGGCTAGCTGTTTCCTACTGTTTCCAGTCTTTATGCTAAGCTAGGCTAACCGTGTCCTGACTCCAGGCTTGTACTCATTTCTTTACCCCTCCAAAAAAAAGGTTTTTACCCTAAATCAAGATGTTAAACCTCATGAAAACCTGCTTTTTGTCCTAATGTGAGCTGAGTCAAACCATACAACATGTAAAGCCCAGTTTTGTACTACATTTCTTTTACCCTAAAATGTTTGACCCTAAATTAAAATGAAAACCTGCTATTTTCCCTAATGGGAGTTGAGTCCCCACAATGCAGTGTGTAGTCAGAGTCCCCACAACGAAGTGTGTAGTCAGAGTCCCCACAAACCATACAACATGTAAAACCCAGTTTTGTACTACATTTCTTTTACCCTAAAACGTATTTACTCTAAATTAAAATGCTTAATATTGTGAGGACCTGCTATTTGCCCTAATGGGAGTTGAGTCCCCACAATGCAGTGTGTAGTCAGAGTCCCCACAAACCATACAACATGTAAAGCCCAGTTTTGTACTACATTTCTTTTACCCTAAAATGTTTGACCCTAAATTAAAATGAAAACCTGCTATTTTCCCTAATGGAAGTTGAGTCCCCACAATGCAGTGTGTAGTCAGAGTCCCCACAACGCAGTGTGTAGTCAGAGTCCCCACAAACCATACAACATGTAAAGCCCAGTTTTGTACTACATTTCTTTTACCCTAAAATGTTTGACCCTAAATTAAAATGAAAACCTGCTATTTTCCCTAATGGAAGTTGAGTCCCCACAATGCAGTGTGTAGTCAGAGTCCCCACAACGCAGTGTGTAGTCAGAGTCCCCACAAACCATACAACATGTAAAACCCAGTTTTGTACTACATTTCTTTTACCCTAAAACGTATTTACTCTAAATTAAAATGCTTAATATTGTGAGGACCTGCTATCTGCCCTAATGGGAGTTGAGTCCCCACAGTGCAGTGTATAGTCAGAGTCCCCACAATACAGTGTGTAGTCAGAGTCCCCACAATGCAGTGTATAGTCAAAGTCCCCATAATGCGGTGTGTAGTGAGAGTCCCCATAAACCATAAAACATGTAAAGCCCGGTTTTGTACTATATTTCTTTTAACCTAAAACGTTTGACCGTAAATTAAAATGAAAACCTGCTATTTGTCCTAATGGGAGTTGAGTCCCCACAACGCAGTGTGTAGTCAGAGTCCCCACAAGGCAGTGTGTAGTCAGAGTCCCCACAATGCAGTGTGTAGTCAGAGTCCCCACAATGCAGTGTGTAGTCCCCATAAATCATAGAACATGTAAAACCATTCTTTAGACTCGGTAACTGATATTGAACTTGACATGTGTAGTAAAACATGCAGAAACACTGGAATGATTTACAGTAATAGTGACTGACAAAGCTGCTGGGACGGCAGATCCAGTCGCCACTGCCGTTATTAGGACAGTGATTTACTGTCATGAGACGCGGCGCACAATGTGAAAAACAGAGCTTTGTGGTGGAGCGATACTTCAACAACATCAAGCTAATCCTCAATGTTTGACAAAAAAAAGGACTTTTCATTTTATGTATCGTCTTAGTAGAGTTTTAAATAAAAAACTGTGTAGGCCTTTTTGGATCCTATATATCACTGTAGGTGGAAATATATTCACTGAGGGAGAATGTCTGTGTGTGTCTGTGTGTGTGTGTGTGTGTGTGTGTGTGTCTCTTCTATCAGATGTGATTGAATGCCCGAGCACTACACAAGAGGCTCTTCAGCTCTCATTGATTTCAACAGAACACATTTCTCTTAAAAAGGCTCAGCGGGGCTTTGAAGTTAACTGACAGCATCCAGTGACAAGTTGGATGTTTGTCAGTTTAAATAGACCACATTATAAATTCTCTGCAACATCCTGTTTCACATTGTCACACTTTTACATGTTCTCACTGTCGGACACTAAGCTGCAACGTTAATACATGACTTTAAAAAGGAATAAATCGGTTAATATTACCAGAGAAAAGAAGCAAAAAACCCTAAATTCATTGTAATACATGAATTCCTGATATCATTAAGAACTGTATCTAAAACTCATATTATAAAAGTGTTCAGTTAAGTCTCATCAAAAGATTAGAAATATTACACAAGGTTTTAATTGGAGCTGAAACAATGAATTAGCCGATTGACAGGAAATTAATTAAACTATTTTTTATCATTTTTCTGAGTTAATTTGACCCCGTTTGGTTCAGTGTAAGACAACACTGTATTATATCTGGTGATTTATTTGGCTTTTTACAGATTTTGGTGTCCTCATTTAGGCCTCTCCAAATAATACTTGATGAAAGGAAATTTGATATCAAAAGTGAAATCTGTTATTAATGGTGTTTTTTTCGCTTCACCACCCAAATGCACCAGATAAGCATTTTATGATGCCTGATTGCTTTCATCTGGGAAGCCCCTTCCCGTCCCGTCACCCTGTGTGAGCGGGTTGACGGGAGGAAACAGTGGTCGCTCTGTGCAACAACAAGGACAAATTGTTTGGAAAAGCATAATTGTGAAGCAAAGGTTCACTTGTAGAGAACATACAGCGCCCTGATTATATTCAGCTTTATGGAAATGAAACCGGCCTGCAGGCCATCTGCTTCACATGCATCATTTTTAAGCTACTGCTGACAAGCATAATGTTTGATACTGTTCAACACAACAACTCTCACACATCCCCCTCTGCATTTTCTCATGGAAAGAAAAACATCCTGCAGATTGAGAAGAGTGTAAACACTCAGCAAAACATCCCCTGGATGAATACTCTCTATCTTATCAGCCTGAATTAGGAAGTAGGTGTTGTGATTGAACTTCATGAAACTCTATTTTCTCCAAGATTTTTCTTAAGGCAGCTTGTGGGGAAAACATCTTTATAACAATATACACGGTATAAACAGCACTGATAAAGCTGCCGGTGCAGAAAACCTAGACTCGCTAATAAATAGTGAAACCACACCAAACCCTGAGAGGAAATCTGGGCACATTTGCCTCATCAGTCATCAGTCTGGTTTGTTTGGTTGTTAAGAAAGCTGTCATTCAAACTGTTTTCTAAACCAATGCACCACCTGAAAAAGTTCTGATTGGATTATTAAAAATGCCAAGAAAGCAGATTCTTCTATTGCTAAAAACGTAGACGAGGAAAGTTAACAAGCCTGTTAACAGTGTGAAAGCTGCTGTCTGCTGCGGTAGAAAACAACGCTATGAGAACGAACCAAAACAATAAAATTACAGCCGGACAGCTAAACAATGAGCCAGAACTCACTCAGACATGTTTTTACATTGAAAGCTGTGTTTTGGGTGATTCGTTTAGACGTTCAAGGTGAATTTTCTCCAGTTTCCATATTACAGTAACAATAGCGGTAGATCAGCTTGTTGTTTATGTCTGGCAGATATTAGTGTGGACCTACTTTACACAACAATGAGAACACATTAATATCTCATAAATAGATGTTTACAGTCCATAAAGGTGCACAGGTGCGGCACAGCCTTCAGCCTGTGGCGGTGAGTGAGTGTATTAGTATTGGCGTGATTAAAAAGCTGGGGCAGCTGTTGGTTTGACACAGCCTCCAGCTCTGTGGATTTTATGTGTATAGATTAGCTTTATCTCAGCAGACACTGCAGTGAGCCTTTCAGTTACATGCTGAAATGAGGGTTTTTTGCCTCCAAGTGACTCAGATCTGAATTTTTCATATCAGATATGTGAAGAAACAAGATCAGATTTCTTCATATCAGATCAGATCTGGGCCACTTGCATCTGTGAGTCCTACATGTGATTCATGTGTGATGTCTGGATATGTGACCACCGTCTGAGCGGTGAGATCGGACTGTGTTTGTTTGTGTTTCTGTGTTTCTGTGTTTCTATCTATCTATCTATCTATCTATGCAAATGAGCAACTTTGCTATAATCCGACATATTTACAGAAATTTCTAACATCGATGTTCATCAATATGCACTGTCCCTATCCAAAAATAAACTATTACTATCTATCTATCCATCTATCCATCTATCTATCTTTGCAGTGTCGGCTCCTCAAAGCCTGCTAAATATAAACATGGAGGAGAGCAACCACAGCAATGGGGGTCAATGGTGAGATGAGGAAGTTTTACATTTGTGGGACATTTATGGAGAAGCTTCTATTCAAGCCGAACTGTCCAATCCAATACAAGCAGTCATATCCATGTTTATGATTTGACGTGTGGCATATGTGGCAGTTTAGGACTTCAACAGTGTTTGAATGTGAACCATCAAAACCAAAAGATCAGATCTGACATAAAAAGGCTTTTAATGTGAACGTAGAGAAGAACTCTGAATATTTTGTTGTTTATTTGTGACGCTTTAGGCAAAACAGCCTTTCAAATGCTAATGTTGTAGCTTCACATCAACATGCTAAATATCACATTACACTGCATTCATTTGGCAGATGCATTTGTCCAAACAGACTTCAGTAAGGGAATTTAAACTCAATAAAAACAAATTAGTTGTCATCAAAAAGTAGAGAATAAACAACTAAAGCTTGTTCAGATACAATGCTTTAGAGTTGAGGGTTTTTATTTCATGAGCTAAACATCAGGAATGACTAATCGTGTGCTTTGCAACATGCTTACTAAGCATCTGCTGTGTCTCAGATCTCTTAGTTCTTACACTTTCAGAGTGCAAGGACGTGTGGAGTGTGGTTTTGGCATCAGTTAGTATTTGTGTGTGTGTGTGTGTGTGGCTGTTTTGTGGAAGCAGAACACGCTCCACAACTTTCAGATCATCACAGCAGGAGGTGGAGAATGTGCCTCTCGGTTATTTAACTCTCAGTGAAATGACAGCTATGGTCTGTGATAGACACGGACATTCATCAGGACAAAAGCCTAAAGACTCTCTGGAGAATTGAAGGTGAGGTAAAGATACTATTCAAATCTGAGCACAAAGACGTGGAACACATATTGATATCATTCAGTGTGGAACTATTGACATTTCTCACCTTCAACGGTTGCCATCTTGGCTCTGTAGCACCTTTTGTACTACTGTAGACACAATAGTGAAATGTTCTGACGGTAAAAATACTGCCAAGTATTCCCGTTACTGTGATTATAACTATATTCAGAGAGCACCATGAACACAGCTCTGGCCTTTATGAGCAGTTTAAATCTAATGAACCACAAGAAAAACAACTTTATACAAAGTGGCAACCTCAAAAAACTGCAGTTCCTCAAATGGCCACTTGAGGCTGGCTCCAAAGGTGAGTCAGTCCCCACAGACCCTCCATGTTAACTACTTTTCAAACAGGAAATGGCAGCTGAGGACGTTACTATTCAAATCTGAGCACAAAGACGTGGAACACATATCGATATCATTCAGTGTGACTTCATATTGTGAGGTCATGAGTGAGTTCACACTGAGAAGGATGGAAACGTGCAGCACAATGAGAACTATGGACACTTCTCACCCTCAACGGTCGTCATCTTGGCTCTGTAGCAGAAGGCGAAGGATCACTTTACAAACTTTTCGACTTTTCTGCAACAAACTACAACTAGAGAAGTGTTGGGGTCTGTTCATATCAATATCATTCAGTGTGGAACTATTGACACTTCTCACCCTCGACGGTCGCCATCTTGGCTCTTTACCAACACCACTAGTGTTGGTAAACCTTTTTTACTACTGTAGACACAATGGTGAAACGTTCTGATGGTAAAAATACTGCCAAGTTTTCCCGTTACTGTGATTATAACTATATTCAGATAGCACCATGAACACAGCTCTTGGTCTTTATGAGCAGTTTAAATCCAATGAACCACAAGAAAAACAACTTTATACCAAGCAGCAACTTCAAAAAACTGCAGTTCCTCAAATGGCCACTTGAGGCTGGCTCCAAAAGTGAGTCAATCCCCACAGACCCTCCATGTTAACTACTTTTCAAACAGGAAATGGCGGCTGACGACGTTGTTACCACGGTGACCATCGCAGCATTATGCAAATGTAAATTCTACATGTGTGTTTTTATACTAAGCTCCACTCTACTGTTGTCACATATAAACCATCAGGAGGTTAATTGGGTTCATTTAACAGTGAAGGTTTGGTACCACGAACGATAATACTGCTGAATGTTGAAACACGTTTGAACGATTTATGTATTTATGCTTTCTTCAATTTAGTTTTTAATAGAAACTAACATCCAACATAAATGTTCTGTTTTTTAACTTAAGAGGTTTTACACATTTTTTACCTCACAGTGAGCAAAACTGTCTTTAAGAAAGTATAAAGTCAGTAATTCCAGCTTTGTCAGACGTGTATTCAGAGTTTGACAGGTTGACTCTGAGGAAAATGTGAAAATGAAAAGAGAGCGTGGAAGTGCAGAGCTGTAAGAAATTAAATGCAGTGATTCAGTCTCTTCTGTTTTGTGTACTGGATGCTCTCACTTTCACTCCAGTTGACTTCTGGCTCACAGCTGAGTGGGAGGAAGGACTTCGACTGACAAAACACCTCTCTGCCTGCAGGCGCCTTGCAACTTGCATATTGTAGCTCTTTTTAAAACAGAGGAGAAAAAAAAGAAAAAAGTCTCTTTCTCCTCTTTCTCTTCGCTGCTTCTTTCCCTCTCGCTCTCAGCTCTCTCGGGCAGCTGTCATCATCATCGTCTGTAGTTCGTCTTTTGCTGTGTTTTTTAATCCGAGGCGCTGTGACTGGCAGGCTCATTACAGCGAGGCTTCAAACGCTGATGAGGGAAAGAATCGACTGTGTGCCGCCGCGGTGACAAATATATTCTACCGGGGAGGGTTTCAATGTGTGTGCCTATTAAAATATGTTTGTGTATGTTTGTGTGTGTGTGTGTGTGTGTGTGTGTTTGTGACTTCTACAACAACCGTGGGAAATGAAATTCCCTCGGACTGACTGGTGGATATTAAAGCATCGAAAAAATACTCAATTTGACAGAAAGAAAGACTGTGTATGATCTATGTTATATAACCATATGTGTGTGTGTGTGTGTGTGTGTGTGTGTGTGTATGTGTGTGTGTGTTATATGAAGCTTTAAGTCTGACGCTCACACTCTGCTGGTGGTCTTGACAAGTTTAATCTCCATTCTGACGGGACGTTCGGTGGCAGTAGGAATCCACGCCGCTTTAAAAAAAAAAAAAAAAAATCCTGCAACGTCAGCATCAACAGCTTGACCAAAAACTTCCACCGCATACGAGCCGGTTTTAAAACATTTAAAAACTCTTTCTCAGCAGAAATACCCCCCCCCCCCCCCACCCAAAAAACCAAAATGGACTACTTCTTTCGGAGAGGTATTTAAAGAAGCGGAGTTTGGGTGATTTGCTGGTTTTAAACAGCTTTGAAATGACTGTAAAGCTCCTCATTAAAAAAGTGAAATACTGTCAAGGAGATTGTGTTTTAACAACAGTTATATGCGTGAGCAGCACCATGATTAATTGATTAATTCAACATAGCAGCTTTGGCTCATCTGACTCACAACACAGAGGCTGATACTCTTAATAGGCCCTTTTAATGAGGTCAACACACAAGCTATTAAATAATCTATCACAGTGTAATGAATACGCAACCGCCATGTTGGATGAATGAAGATAAGAGTAAAAGACTCTGTGATGAAAGAAGATAACGTCTCATATCTATGCAGCCAAAAACCCGACATATCAAACATTTTACAAATATAATGTTAAGCCTCATTCGGATGGGATTTCTCTGAGGGAGGTTTAGTGGTTTTAACATCACCTGCCGCTCGCTGCTTTTTAATCCAATGTGGGTCTTTTTTTTTCTCTCACCTGCACCACAGTTATAATAACAACAGCGACAATGAGCGACTGTTTGTCCGTGAACTCGCTGATCCGCCTGTCATTTAAATCCGGATCGACGTCCTTGCTGTTCAAAGTGGATCTCAGATTTTTGTAGAATAATGGGGGAAAAAACCTCATCTAGGTAATTTAACAGATGGAAACAGCAACATATCAGCCTGTTTTGGGAACCAATAAGCTGACAGCAGGAGAGTAAGAGCCCATAAAAGCTCATCAGATGGGCTGTTTTGTAATGGTCGGCTACATATTGTTGTTTGAATCCTGGCTTTAGAGGATTTTTTAAAAACATTTTGTCATTGAAAGTCCCTGAACCAACTGTCAGCAGCTCCTGTTTGCATGCAGGTACAGACAAATATCACTGGATTACATTGAAACTGAAGAAAAACTTCGACAAACTACAGCTGGGTGTTGGTACTCGTTACCTTTAAAAAGGCATCAACCGAAATAAATTGATACCAAGTAATATCGTCTGTAAGTCTTAATAACTTGAAGACTTTCAAAATGCATTTGTGTAAATATCAAATCATTTAGATGTGGAGGAGTGGAGGCATTTTATGGAATTTATTGCTTCTATTTACATGATGGGTGTCAAATGAAGAACTCAGCTAGTATCAGTGTCACTTTAAGGATACTTGGATTGGTGGTAAAATTAAAACTGATACAGTAGTACAAATAGGGTCTGGACTACGGTGGCCCTGAAGTGCAAAACTCGACAGCAAATTGCAAAACACCACAGCACATCAGACAATACGACAGCAAATAGCAAAACTCAACAGCAAATAGCAAAACTCGACAGCAAATCACAAAACTCGACAGCAAATCGCAAAACTCGACTGCAAATAGCAAAACTCGACAGCAAATAGCAAAACTCGACAGCAAATCACAAAACTCGACAGCAAATAGCAAAACTCGACAGCAAATCACAAAACTCGACAGCAAATCACAAAACTCGACAGCAAATAGCAAAACTCGACAGCATTAGAGAGACTCATACCTACCTTTTCCAGTTTGAGCCTCTCTAAGTGTTTTTTGAACTTCAGGGCCACCGTACTTTACTCATAAATCGATGCATTGGAAAGTTTGTAAGTACACCGGTAGTTTATGAAAAATAACTCTTACCTGATGGCTTTTACTTGATGCTTTTGATGCTTCTACTGCTGCTAAAGCTGTAAACATCGTCGAAGTCTCACACGATCACTCTTTCAAGATCAACTGGTTAAGTAAGTTCTGTAGACAAAAAGAACAACTTCTGGAACTCGATTTCGAAGGTGCTTCCTGTATTTATACACTGGGTGACATCATCAGTGATGTCAGTGGGTTAAACTAAGTATGGGGGGGGGATTTATGTTACTTTGTTAAATGTTTGGTTTGGTATCTACATGAGTTATTCTTGTTTGGGTTTGTGCTGAGGATAATAATGTGACTGATGCGTGTTTTAAACAATGTTGACTGATACAGGTAGTTTTGTGTTAAATGCCAGTTTCTTAAAAGGGAAAGGACACCCCCACAGTATATATGGTTCTGCCCAATAGAGTGGAGGGCATATTTAAAGGTAGAATATGTAGAATGAGCAGAACAACGCCATCTAATGTCTCGAGATCGTAGTCGCAACAACCAAAAAGTAATTCCAGCAGTCGGGTTGCCAGGTCCGGTGACGGATTTTATTTTAGCTCTAACTCTGTAAATATACCACTTTATCCACATGTCTAACCTTTTTAGGCGAGAAAGTAGCCCTTTAGATCCACAATGTGACGCTAATTTGTCCAAATAACATCTGCTTAAAGTTTTGTTCCTGCGAATTCGGAGCCACTCAAGTTAGCCGTAGCGAGTAACGCACTTCCGGTCATTTTCACAAAATAAAACACCCGTTGCCTTTTATTATTAAGAAAACCATAACGATAGAGTTGGTGCTTTTATTTTGAAAACAGGAAGCGAACATACCCTCGCTGTAACTGACTTGAAACCACCGAGGTACATTACATGGGTCAGGAAATGACGTAAACGGACCGTATATGTTTTTTATGTGTGTTATTACGTTACGTGTTGGACTAAATACATGTTGACATATTGAGGAAAGTATTCCGGTTTTATGGAAACGGATTTCATATTTCAGCAGAATGGATACTTGGCGAGCTGTACAGAAAGTCCTGAGTCATAAGATGATCGTTGTGGATAAAGGGAAGACTTTGAAGGTATGTAGGCATTATAGCTTTTCTCACTTAGCTCAGGTGCTAGCCGAGCTAATCGCTAATACTATTACGGCTGTGAGCAACCATATAAGTCGTGAGTGGTCTTGAATGAATCAGGACAATCTAAGCTTTCTAACAATGTACGGCATGAATATATATGTTTAAGGGTTGGTGTTTAAAACATTCAGAAGACCGTGTGGCTACCTCCTAACATCCGTCCCGTCCCGTGAACGGAACAGCGTGCGTTAAGAGGTTAATGATCAAATATCAAAATCCGAATAGCGTCAGAAAGTCAACCCACTCTCCACATTTCCATTGCTACCGTTTTGATACTTCATGGTACACAAACAAATAGCATCTCATATGAAAGCTAAGACCCTGGCGAGTTCAACAGTACCACTATTATTACCCTACGATAAAAACTCAGTGAACCAGCAGCATACAAAGGTAAACAACCACTTATTTACAGCGACTAACAGATATTCTGTCTTACCTTCGAAGTTTTGTGATGAAAAGTTGTACTTGAGAGCAAAAAACGCTGGTTTTAGTAAGTCCAACACGGCCGTGTTTGTTTACAACTCCATTTCACCCAGTGCCAGCCTACAGTAGCTGCACCGGAACAACAGACAACCCTGGCAACCCGCACTTCCGGTCGCTAAATGACCCCTCAAAACGCCCCGTGGCTGTATTATTTTTTTTTTAAATATAGCTTTTAATAAATATTCTACATATTCAACCTTTAAAGGAAGAGATGGAGGTTAGCTGTGTGTGTTGTATATCCTGAGTTGAGCCAGTTCTTTTCAATTTGAGACTGAATAAATTTGTTTTTTTTACTCATTTAAAAAGAGTCGGGGTCTGCCTCCTTCCACCTTCCCAGCTGCTCCGGTTGGCTTCATCACATTTCTCAGGCCGGTTCTGCAGCCTCTTTGTTCAGATTTTTAAGTGGCTTTATGGAAATGAACTGGTGATGGACATTGGAAATAATAATATCCTCAGGAAGTGTAAAGGCCAACACACTCTGTCAGGGTTGAACAATGTACTATTTTCCCCAAACGTCGGGACATTTCAAGTCTCCAGAAGTAGCTCCAACATGTTTGCGATAAGCTCCTGCACCACAGCTGGCCGCCTACAGCTTCACAAACACTGTTCACTGCTGTGAGTTGGATAGAAAATACTGTTGGCAGACATCTTCAATCATCTGATGAAGATGAAGATGAAGAACTCTGCTCTTTGTGGAATATTCTCTGTGAAGTTTTTGGAGGTTTTCTTATTGATGGATAAACAGTAACGCTGATGACACTTTGGAAAGACTCTTCTCACATCAAGAGTTCATTTTTTTTTTATTTATGAAACACCTTTTTAGTTTTTCAGACTATTTCATATTTTCCTGACTATTATATTCTGTGTTTTTGTCTCAGTGGGAATGGCTTTTAAAGAGACTGTCAGTACGCTGTGTTTTCATGTTGCTGTTTTTACAGTAAAATGCTTAAAGAACAAGTTTGGATTTTTAAGCAGTTGTTTGTTCTGATGGTGGATTGTGTTTTATCAGACAGCCGAGGTTTAAAACATGGAGTGTGTGATGTTGGACGAGGCCTGCTGAGAGCTGCACTTCAGTCAGTCATGAACCGCGGCGATGTCTTTGATCGCGGCTCTAAAACAGCGGTTGTACATCGCGCTGTGAGAGAGCATCAAAGATAGCTGTCGTCACTGTCTTGCTAAAAAATGTTGGATAACCATCTCACAATGTGACTTCTGCTATGACCCACATCTACTAACCAACCAATAGCAATGCAGCATGAATGACGCACTGATACTGGCGTTTTAACCCGATGATGGAGGTAAAATGATCAAAACTAAAGGTTTGGGATACTGACATAGAAGAAAATCTTGAGTTGTGGCAGCAGAAGCCTTGTTGGTATGATGTGTCGTTGTTTAACACTATAGCTGAGAAGGTTTCTTATTGTCTTGCGTTGTAGTCTACGATTCAATAGGTGTGATCATCGCACGTAAAAATCAAACCTGACGTTTTACCCAAGTTAATTAAATTAATGTCACTCTCTGTGCTTAAATAAAACACGCAATATGTCTCAAATCACACACTTCTGTTAGTACATTGTGTTTCGACAGGTTAGTGTCTCAAATCAAACAGGGTCATTGTTCATGGTACCGGTTTATATGTGACAACAGTAGAGTGGTGCTTAGTGTAAAAAACATATTTGTATAACGCAGCGATGGTCACCGTGGTTACAACGTCCACAGCTGCCATTTCCTATTTGAAAAGTAGTTAACATGGAGGGTCTGTAGGGACTGACTCACCTTTGGAGCCAGTCTCAAGTGGTCATTTGAGGAACTGCAGTTTTCGCTGTGGGAAACTGACAGAAGAAAATCTTGAGTTGTGGCAGCAGAAGCCTTGTTGGTGTGATGTGCTGTGGTGTCTTGCTTAGCGTCATTGTTTACCATTATAGCTGAGAACGTTTCTTATTGTCTTGCGTTGTAGCCTACGATTCAATAGGTGTGATCATCGTATATAAAAATCAAACCTGACATTTTACCCAGGTTAATTAAATTTATGTGGTCTGCGGGGACTGATTCACTTTTGGAGCCAGCCTCAAGTGGCCATTTGAGGAACTGCAGTTTTTTGAGGTTGCTGCTTGGTATAAGGTTGTTTTTCTTGTGGTTCATTGGATTTAAACTGCTTATAAAGACCAGAGCTGTGTTCATGGTGCTATCTGAATATAGTTATAATCACAGTAACAAGAATATTTGGCAGTCAGACCATCAGAAGGTTTCACCATTGTGTCTACACAAGTAAAAAAGGTGCTACGGAGCCAAGATGGCAACCGTTGAAGGTGAGGAGTGTCAATAGTTCCACACTGAATGATATCAATATGTGTTCCACGTCTTTGTGCTCAGATTTGAATAGTATCTTTACCTCACCTTCAACTCTCCAGAGAGTCTTTAGGCTTTTGTCCTGATGAATGTCCGTGTCTATCACAGACCATAGCTGTCATTTCACTGAGAGTTAAATAACCGAGAGGCACATTCCCCACCTCCTGCTGTGATCTTCTGCAAGTTTCGGAGCGTGTTCTGCTTCCACAAAACAGCCACACACACACACAAATACTAACTCATGCCAAAACCACACTCCACACGTCATTGCACTCTGAATTAGCTGCCAACACACACACACACACACGCATCACAGAACCAAAGTCTTACACACTCTGTCAGCATGCGGCTTCCCCTTCACACCACACTACACATATGTCCAGCATAAGCTCATGCATGTGCACACTCCTTTCTCACACATGCACGCACACACACACACAGTAATATATGAATCAGACCTCCTGATGATGCTCATACATGACTGATGATGCAAACTGTGACCCGCAGCGGATGGTGGACTCCAGATTCCTCACATTCCTCTGTCGCTCTGAGTTTCATCAGCAGCGTCTTCGGGGCAATTCTTTTGTGAAGGATAAGCTTAATCTGACTCATCAATATACATGAGCTTTGCTTTATACAGTGTGCATTATGCATTGATGCTGTTTTTATGGGTTTTTACTGCACCTCATGGTTTTTAATCCTCCTAAATTCTTTTATATCCTCATTCTTATATTTATGTTACTATTCTTTTATGTCTTTTGTTGTGTATTCTTCTAATTTTTACTGTCAATATTAATGTTAAATGTAAATTAGGTTTACAGTTAAAGTGTTGGTGGTGTTTTAAATAATCCAGGTGCCAACGTTTACCTTGAGCAGAAGAAGAAGAAGAAGTACTATATTTGTTCACAGTACAGTCAAACAAACAGTGAGCCAAAATAGACTAAACGCAGCTGTAATATCATCTGACACAGTATTCATTGTTGCCTGCTGCGTCTCATCCAGCGTGAGCGAATCCCACCTGGAGTGTCGGACTCCTCCAGTTACTGTGACAACTCATATAGACTCTGGTTAACCTCACTCCCCATTTTATTTTGTAGTTTTTACCTTTGTGTGTCCCAGTTGTATACAGTATACACTTCCTGCCAGATATGCAATGACAATAACAATGAAAACAAATGTAAATACAAGGAATATATTAGTTTCATCTCCTACCCCTCAAAATTAAAAGGCGTTGCACAAGTTGTCTCCAATATAACATGTTTAATCACCAATTTGATTGTGTTACAACGTGCATAAATGTTGGCATCATCCTTTAAAAGTTAAGGCCTTCAGAGGATCATCACAGAAAACTGGTCCAACAAACTGAACCCAGAGATAAGAAACTTTTCATTTCCAGAAGCAGCTGATCTGACTGTTCACTCTGCCTTAAAACACGTGCATGATGACCATTAAAAGCCATCATATAATGGGAGCAGCCAGCGAGAAGCCAGAAAAGGTCATCCTACTTCACCTCGCTGGAGAGCTTACAGCCAGTTTGAGAACAATTACCAAGAAAAGCGACACAGCAAAGGAGAGAAAATTGGTGTGGGGGAGAATTGCTGCCAGAGTCAATGCTTGACTGCAATATACATTTAACATATAACCTTATAATCTTACAGTTAAGAAGTGGGGGAATGGTATTTAATAAATTGTTATGCACAGTCCCAGTGTTGCAAAGCATACCTGGAAGCAGCTGAATGAAATATAAAAACAGGCCTCCAGGCTCATGATTGTATCTCACTTTGGTTTGAATCATATTTGACTTATTAACCAAAGTAAATATCATTCAGTGTAATAGCTTTAAGCCCCCGACACACAGATGTCCTCTCGCTTAACATCCTGTTTGGCAGATTAACATTTTAAGTTCTGCTCAGCAAGCACAATGAAAACACAGGCCTGAAAAACAGGTGGAGAGCCACCTGTGACAGATGCATGATAGCTGGACCTGAGCCAGAACCCTGCAGACCAGGCAACCACCGGAGGGAGCTCATCCAAACCACTCAACCCCCGGGACACAAGTGCCTAAAGTTATAAGTGTGTGTGTGTGTGTGTGTGTGTGTGTTTCCCTGCAGTTACCGATGGTGTTATCTGCCTCGTTTACCCTCCTGCCTTAACACAACTCCCTGCAGCTGTAAGTACTTAATACCCCAGAGATCTTACCACATACAGAATAGCTGTCTCCACTTTCAGAGTTTTTTTTAACACTCTCGTGTGAAATTTGGAGTATTTATTCTAATCACTTAAGCGTACGTGTCAAACAACCTGTGCAACCTCGTCCTTTACCAGGAGGAGGGTCTGGAGCAGTGAGATGGTCAGTTCATGTCAGGTTAATTCTGCTTGTAGAGTTGTAGAATTTAATGTCATCCTTATGTTCTCCCAGTTGTCAGTAAGATTAGATTAGAAAGTCTTTATTGTCCTCGAGGGGTAATTTGATTTGCAACAGCAGTCAACCAAATTCACACTATTAAAAAAAATGACCATGGATGCACAGTACAGGAACACCAGCCTAAAGCTTATTTAGAAACCCTGCAGCAGAGGGATCAAATGATCTGAGGTATCTCTGTTTGATTTGGCCCTCTTAGAAAAGCTAAACCTCTTTCCCGACGGCAAAAGTCCAAACTCAACATGGAGAGGGTGACGTGGGTCTGCCAAGATGACCTTTGCCCTCTGAATGGCTCTTGCTTGATAAACACTGTCAAGCTGCTGCAAGCTAGTGCTGAGGTTCCCATACCAACAAATCACTGCAAATGTTAAAATCGACTCAATAAAAGATGAATAAAACATGTGATCTGTTGACATTACAATCCCTCAGCTTCCTTAAAAAGAACAGACTCTGATTGGCTTTTTTGCAGATATAGGAGTAAAGGAGTTGTACAGAAAACATCTTATCTAGAAGACACTTACGAAACAGTGGACTCAGAAAGAAAGAAATTGAGATACTGGAAGTTGTTGTATTTGTAGGATATAACAAAGACCAAATGAAATGGTGGTCAATTAATCCATGAAGTGATTCCGGTATCCTGGATATCTGCAGGATGGATGGGATGGTCTTCATCAGGGTTGTTAATTCATAGAGCTGCTCTCCTCCCTTTATGGCAATATTAGATTACAGAAAACACATGCCACTATGATATTAAATGCCGTCTCTGGGGTTACCCCGACTCTATGTAGGCATTAGAACCGGCCTTCGAGCATACCTATTGTCATCTCAACCACTATGAATCATAGTGGGTCATAATCATAATGGGTCCTTGGGTCACGATAAGGTATCAACAGAGAGGACTGGCATGGGTACCCTAGCCACAAAACCCCACTGTAATAATACAATGGATCTATTTCGACTGTGTATCCACCGTGGAGACAAAGGGAATGATATTTGCACAAAGCTTCAGTGACCGTGTGCAAATCTGCAGCTCGGGCTACACTCACGATACATCAGTGAGTCATGCACAAAGCCTGACAGTCGTTTCTATATGTGTGATCATGTGTGCGTCGCCATGCATGATGGTGACAGTGGAGAGAATGAGAGATGATAGCCGCAGCACATTGTGATGTATAGTGGATGTATCTGCACATTAATGCTGTGGAAAGACGACTTATTCACATAGACGTCTTCTTTAACAGGACTGTGTGACATCGATGGGAAGCCCTGAAAATATCTTCTTAAAGTATATGTAATGTTAAAACATCATCATTAACTTTAAACTGAATCATTTCTACATCAGTCCTGTAGATGCTGTTTGATGGTCCTCAGTGGTTTGTGTTCAAGGAACCCTACTAATGTGTGCAGGAGGCATTGAAGGACACTTTTCTTACGGCTCTACACACAGTTCTGCATCACCAGACTTATAAAAAGAAAACTCCCGTTGGCAAAAAAACCCCCAAAAGATTAATAGAAATTATTTGCTGTGAACTGCGAGTACGTCTACGGTTTGTAATACTGGTGATGTAACAGCGGAGAACGTGACGAAAACCGGTAACTCATCAGGGAATCTAATGAGTTTAAAACTCCTGATGTAAGACGATGTGAATTAATTCAGCTTCACTGTGGTTCCGGTCACTGAGGAAAGGTCACGCCATGTCTGCTTCAGGCTCTTTAGGAAGGAAGCAGACAGAGAGAAACTCAAGGTTTGTTGAGGAAAAGCTGCCAGCTAGAAGGTTAGCATCATCGAGTCAGTCACCATGGTAACTGACCCTTACCCTCTCATCCTGGAGTATACTTCCTCTCAGATTCTTCATCTTTTTTTTTTGGCTTCTGAGCAGAAACTTTCTGGATGAACAAGCAGTGACGATATTAGTGAGGACTATAAAAGAAACAATAAATAAAACACACAAAAAGGTTGAACTTCCACTTGTTTGCTTGTGGATTTTCTGTTTGGTTTGACAGACGACTGCTGGGACACTTCATGTGTGAATGAGTGGAAACACCTCGGGCGCTACTGCAGTTCTTTAGAGAAAAACAATAATAATAAAGAAAGAGAAATAAAGATAAAGATGTTTCCTGAGGCAGATTTATTAAACATGACCGATAGCTTGTTAGTTAGTGTCAGCACTTAGCTCTCTGTCTGTCTGTCAGGAGGATGATTTTGTTCAGTCTGATATCTTTATCCGCCAGTTTCTGTGTGATGAACACAAAGTACCTTCATGCATGACTGGCGGTTATTTTACTGCACAGAACAGTTTAACCAGTCAGGCTGAAAAATAATTTATTTTGTTTCCATGAGCCGTATTACCAGGAGAGCACTGTGCTGGAACTGGGGCATAAATGACTGATATTTTTGTTTTTTATTTTTATTTTATTTATATGCTCAAAGATTTATTTTAGTAATCAGACTCTAGTGACCTTAAATCTGCTATTTATACTGTTATATGTGCTGTTGGCAATAGAGAGAGTTCATAGAAAATTGAATCCTTCGTGTGTTATCTGATGTTCAGTCCTTCAGGCTGCTGGTACTTTGAAAATATCTCAACTACTATTAGATGGGTTGTTACGAAATCTGTTTCAGACATTCATGAATCCTACTGACTTTAACTGACTGAAAGGACTGATGACTGTACTCTAAGATTGACGCTAACGACAGTATCATGGGTGTCATTTAAGAAGTAGATGTGAAGCTTCGATCAAGTCTTTTTAATGTCAGCCACAGACAAAGCCTTCATTGAACAATGAAAAATGAGAGAGGGCTCCAGCTTTGTAGAATAAACGTGAGATTCTCTCCCTGAGTAAAAGATGTTTTAAGACATTCAAGGCAATTACTTGTGTGAAAAAGGCTCAAGCAGTTAACCGGTTGCCTCTCTCTCTCTCTCTCCTACACCTGATCGCCCTTTTGACACTTGTGTGGGCTTTGTGAATAGCAGCAGATGGACTAAAGCAGTTCCAGTCAATTAAAATAGTTGAAGTGTTTTTTTTCTTGTTGTGTGTGTGTCCATGGCCACCGCTAAGTATTGATTTGTTCATAATTAAGATGTTCAGTCGCTGTAAGTAATTTACACAGTGTTGTTGGAAGTCTAGCAGCTATTTAGAGCTTGCATTGAGTGAATATATTCAGTTGTCTGTGCTGGTTATTTAGCCTGTTAATCAGTATTTCTGTTGTGAGACTACAGTTTAGTTCTTATTTGCACTGTTTAACTTGTGTAACAGTGGAGATAGTTTATTTAAATAATCTGATGCCGATTTCTTTGATTCTTTCTCACTTAGAAGCACACTTCCCTGAGTAATGCATCTGCCCCATATCATTGATTACTTTTCCTGAACCACCAAGAGCTTCAATACAACTTGTTTTAATTCAGTTGGAATGGAAAACGATATTGCATAGATGCTTCAAAAGAAGATGGAAGTCTTGGAAGACGATCACAGAAATCCGAACTGTAAAGTAAAGACAGTTGTTGTTGAAGGAAGCCGGCACCTGTGTCTATTTAGTATGAGAAAAATCAGCTTGGGTTTCTTCTTGTCTATGGCACTCAACGTGGAGAGACTTCGGAGGCAGTGATGGAATAGAGGGCAACTTTGTCCACCTCAAGAAAAAAAACAATGAAACCTCTTCAATAGTTAAGTGTATTTATTGACAACATCAAGTTGATGTTAAGGGAAACTGAAGTCTACTGAAAGTCTACAAAAACCCTATCAATAAAAAACACAATGCCTGGCTCCCTCACTGGCCACAAAACAGGAGGGAAAAAAGGAGGTTAGAAACAAAATAGCAGAGAACCTTTACAAAGCTTCAATCAATTAAACATAAAATAGAGCTGCACCAATAACTACACAAGACAGAACAGCATTCACAAACATCAGGCAGCAGTGAGACTCTAGCCTGAGCACCAACACCAGCCCATCATGCAGCTCCTGACAGGTTTATATAGATCCACTGACGAAATGAGAGTCAGGTGTGATGATGATCCCAGCAGGAAGAAGGAGGCGGGCCAAACCTGAAACAGACAGCTCAAAGAGAAAGAGAGCAGTGATGTCAGAAGTTGTAACCGCATGAAATTCTCTCTTTGTGTTTCCCTGTTGAGCTGTGGTGGAAGTATAGTAAAGAAAAGAGGGACTTTGGTACTAAAAGCACTGTAATGTTGAATTATATCTACTTGATTTGACTCATTTGGACGGCTGAAGCTTCATATTAGCTCAAGATCAACTCCTTCAGCGAAGAAGGAGGCAAAAAATAAACAAGAGAAACATGTTTAAATGCTTATTCAGACTCCTGACTGTTGATTTACATGCTCTCAGATTTAGCATTGCTGTCCTATAACATTGTCGGACCCTGTTAAACAACCTGGTGCCTACATTATCCACAATGGAACTTGATTGCTGAGGGCTCAGTTAGAGATTGTGCTAGTCGTGGCTAACTCAAAATGTTTTTAACCTTTCAAACTTGAGGTCTTAAACCCGACAGACACTGACTCAGGTGAGGTAATGGATCAGATTTCAAATAGTCCTTCTGATAACACAAAGAGCTTTACATGACTTTTTACACTTACAGAGAGTAAAACCAGCAATATAAGGTTTCTAAACTCTCAGACAACCCACCAATTATTGACCTTGGCTTGCCTTACAAGAAGCATTGCTACAGACAAAATGAGGCTTACAAGATTTCTGTCCTAACACTGAGGTGGTCTGTGTTCGGTCTGCAAAGCTCTAAATCATAAGTCGGTGTCTCTCGCTGCGTTCTCACCAACATTTTGGGTTAAGGACCAAATATATAACGACGCGCGTCACCTTTCATCTGGGGCGGCTGAGGATCACACAATGAACGCGAGCCTTCAGGGCTAATGTAAGATGAGCCAGTTGAGACAGTGTAGAGCTGAGTCTGTGAGATCAGTGTAGTTCAGTCTGGTTCAACGGGACTCTGGTTGGTTTCTCTCTCTTGTTGGTGTGATTCGTTTAGGCACCAAAACAACTGCACAGAAAGAAGCCTTTAGGGGAAGTGGTATCGGTTCATTTTGTGGTGAGATCCGACGATAAGGAGCTAAACTGATGCATGAAATCAACCGTCGCCAGAAGCTAGTTGAAGAATTGATTAATTGTCTTTTTGCTGTTTGGGCAGACTGGAGCTTCTTCCTGTGTTTCCATCCTCACATCTGACCAAGGAGATAAGAGATTGATAGGAATGTTTTGACTGTAAACTCGAAGGTTGAAATGTTGCGATAAAACCTTTTAGGGGCTTGAAAATGTCATCATGCAAACATCATCTTTCGTTTTGTGGCTCCTTTTTGTCCAGTCAGGGTTGGATGTGCAGATTATCTATCCAACGTTTGAACGCTCTCACAGACAAATAAGTAAGTTTATTTATATTTCTACACTCGACTATCAAGGACAAATCAGTCAGGCTCGAGAACAAAAGGTGTGTAGAGCAAAACATAACTGAAGAAGAACTCAACATAGCTTACCTGACAAATGAGGCAATAGAGAAGTTATATATAGACAAAGGCTCAACAACCAACTCCAACCATGATATCAGCAAAGATTTAAATCAATAAAACTATTTACAACCAAACCATGCAAAATGAAACTTAAAAGTCCCAAAATAATTCATAATAACTGGATCCCAAAGAGGCCAGACTCCTCTCTGGAGCACCAAGATGGCATCTTTAATTTCCTGTCTGCCACAGTACAAGATGCCATATTTACTGGCGCCGCTTTCTTTCAGCCAGAGAAGAAGACGAAGAGGCAAAAGTTAATTGAACACAGACAAAAAACATGTTAAAAGACAGAAAATTATCCATCAAACTGTCAGTACTTTACATGTTTTTTATGGTAACACTGTTAAAGAAACTACTAAAGTACTTCACAATACAAGATGAAAGGTTTCAGGCACTAAAAGTGAAGTGAGGAAGCTTTGAATCGTTTTTATTGATTAGTCTAAGTGATATAAAGTTAATTAAACAGCAGATAAATCACCTGCACACAGTGTTTCAGGTGCTCAGCAGGTTGGTTTGGTTGTTCCTCTCTCTTTCTTGGAGGAATCTGCCAGAGTTCTTCTTTTTCTGTAGTTTTTTATGCGTCTCAGCTGCTTCTGTCTCTTCATGTTAATCCTAGACTGACTCTATGATGTTGAGATCAGAACCGTCTGCTGCAGGACTCCTTGTTCTCGTTCTTCTTGTAGATGAAGATAGTTCTTTAAGACTCTGCTGGCTGCAAGTTTGGACCATAGACTGTGTAAACATCCGTGACGTCACCCATTGTTTTGTGGACTGCTGCTTGGAAACCAATAGTTTCGAATCTGGGCAGCGTCATCTTGAAAATTTCAAGTGCATGCTGGGAAAAATAACCTAATGCATACCCTGCTTTATCGTCACATATAAAATCAGGGAGGCCAAAATGTCCCAAATGAACATCATACTGCATTGAAGAAGGCTTTAAACTAGCGATTGAGACCATAAACACATTTTGAAAACGTTTACTGAGGTTAGAAATCAAGTGAGAAGTTGATGAATTCTCCATTGACTTGTATAGAGACGGTCGCCCCCTGGTGGCCTTTTGATAGAATGCAGCTCTAAGTTACTTCCTGGTTGGCCTCATTTCAGAGGACCAGAACTCCCCGCCTGGTTTGGACTTGTTCTCCTGCTGCTGAACACATTTGGGAGCATCAGATGCCTCCATGATACTGTTTTACTTTACGAGGAAGAAACTAAAACTTTTGCACTGGTCCTGTAAAGAAACAACCAATATCTGTGTTCAGGCTAGTGTTTCATCTTCGCCTATCCTGAAGCTTTATGGATTTGCTTCACACTTAAATAAAGAGATGAGAGGAAAAACGTGTGAAGAGGGACTGCAGGGAAAAGAAAAAACGGAAAGAGTCGAAGCCGAACACAAACAAACCCGGTTCATCCGTCAGTCGCTAGCTAGCTTACAGCTAACACAGCTTTTATTTAAGGATAAAAAAACACAATTAACTTCCTACTTGAACCCTGCTTTTAGCTTTATTGTTCTCTTAAATTCAATACTTGCTGGTTTTTATTGCTCCTATTTAGTTTTATTTTTTATTTTTACCTTAAACCATATCTGTTCTTATCCCAATTTTTACTTATCTACGTGTTTAATTTTTTTCCCGCCTAATGAATACTGTTTTATTTAATTTTTTTATAAAGTGTTCCCAGCTTTTGAATTACCCACTGTATGAATTGTGCTATACAAATACACTTGCCTTGCCTTTGTGTAACTTCTGATGGATTTTTAAAAGGAAAAAAAAAAAGGCGGGAAGGAGACGTAGCGCGCGAGTAATCAATATTAAACGTCATAATCTACATTTATTGATGATTTTAAAGCAGCCAGTGGTGCGTTCACAGACAGACATCGAGTGTTTCTCTCTCAGGAGGATTCGCAGCTTCTTCTTCTCCTTCTTTTATGATAAGAAGCGAGAGATCACTTGCAATCTTTTTTTTTTCATGCCAACATTTGAATAAAGATTTCTCCTCCTTCCTTTTTGCAGACTGCACTTTTCAAATTACCCTCCTCCTCCTCCTCCTGCGTGCTTATCCCTCCATCTCTTAAAGCTCTTACATCTTTTTTTTTTTTTTTTTTTTTTTTTACTCCTGCTTTTTCCTCCCACATTTTTTTTTATCCTCTTTTCTTTTTCCCTCAAGGCTTCTTCCTTCCTTCACACTCATGCTCTTTTTTTTTCCTTTTTAGATTTCCATCTCTCTTTTTTTGCTTCCCTTTTACTTTTCATTTACTTCCAATCTCTCATCCTTCTCCCGTTTCTCTCTCTCTCTCTCTCTTTTTTTTTATTCCAATAAAGCTTCACTCCCGTGTCCAGAGCGCGCGGACGGAGACACCGGCAGCAGAGAGAGAGAGAGAGAGGGAGGGAGAGAGAGAGGGAGGGAGTGTGTGAGAGAGAGAAAGAGGAGGAGGAGGAGAGGGGATCACTCACGTTTAAATCCTCCACTAAAAAGCCCCCTTCCTCTTCTCCAGTGTTGAGGAGCGTGAGTCGGACGTTTTGGTTTCTTCAGAGCGTTTCCTCTGCGGGACGCACGGACGCGTGTCACAGCTGAAGAGGAATATTCTGCTATTCAATCATTAAAAAAAAGAGGAAAATACATTTTTAAAAAATAAAAAAAGGAGGGAGGACAGCTTGCTTAGATTTTTTTTTTTTTTAATAAAAGGAGGAGGAAGGTGGTGGCGGGACGGACGCACGCACGCAGAGAAATAGAAGATGAGGATTTAAACTCGCAACCAGATCTACCAAACATCCTCCAGACTACCGGCTTCTGGTTTTTAATGGCAGCGGGGATCCGAGTGACAGTCTGCGGGGATTCAGTGCGTGCTGCCGGGGGAGCAGAGCGCAGAGAGCCGGGGTCAGCTCCGTCCTAAAGACCCGGAGACAAGGCGAGACAGAGAGGTCAGTGTGTCAGCCGCGCGCACACACACACACATGCACACACACGCCTACTGTATATGTAATATAGGTTATACTGTATAGACAGGCACGCGCACATATGAAGCGATAAACACACACACACACACATATGTATACACACAAGTGCTCAGGTGCATTATGGAATAACGCGCACATCAACAGGACAAATCAGTCACACGCACCTATATAGTGTACACGCGCATGCCATATAGTGATACACGCACGCGCGCACAAGGACGCACGTGCTTAAAAGACAAACAGAAACAGTGAAGAAACGAGGCTGTCTAAAAGAAAACCGCGTATCTCCAAATGTCATGATTTTATTATATTTTTAGATAAATAAATAGATAAAATATATAATGTTAAAGAAATCATGTATCATAGCTGCAAGCAGGACTCTAATCAGCTGTTGTTTTTGCATGAGTCAAAGCACAAGAAATGCTTTGTATTATGAGTAATGTACAGTACATGAAACCATTCATGTGTGAGCTTTAATGTAACGATGCAGCTCATTTAAACTTATTCATATACAGTACAGCTGCTCATCATGTGTCCAACACTGAGCCTGTAATGCTAAAAACCTGTTAGACTTTATCTCATTAAACTGTCAGTGCAGAGGATTTATCACACCGTGCAATAATCACTCCAGTGCACGTGCACGTTACATCTAATTTACTGTTTATTCCCTTTATGGTTATATTTTAATGTTGGAATATGAATTAAAAGGGTTGCAGGATTTTGGAGATGCATGTTTTTCACAGGTAGCATTAATGATAGAAGAAGAGGTATTATAATAAGACATGAGAGGCACAGGCACACACACACACACACACACACACATACACACACAAGCCTGAAGCAGCTCTTCTTGAGGCTGCTCAAATATTAAACCGTCATTTGCAGCAGAAATATTCAGTTCTCTAAAAAAAAAACCCAACTTCTCCTGAGACGATTTGATCCACAACTGATTTCCTTCCACACAGCTGCTGTTGAGTTGCACTGTGAGTAGTGAAGTGGGGCTTATTCAGCAATTAAATATATACTAAAGGAGGAGGTGGAGCGAGGAGGGGGAGATGGGAGGGGTTGGGGGGCAACTTTAAAGAGAAGAGCAAAGAAAAGTGCAATATTGCCTCCACTGGGGAAACTTTCATCTGTCCGACTGCAGAGATCAAACAGCAAACAGACTCAATTCAATTTTATTTTTTCAGAGATGCTATCTTTTAAAAAAAATAAAATAATATTAGGAGCTTAATGAGGCGCAGTGTTTCCCTCCGAGCTGACAGCTGGTGACCCACTTCTAATAACGCATCGCACCGGCCGACGACTTTAATATCTCTCAGCAGAGAAATTGAAGTCTGTAAAAATTGAATCTGTGACTCAGCGGTTTGTGTGGAAGATTATTTGTCGGATGAGACGATGTGGAAACTGCTGATTGTTGAAGAGGTGATTTTGGGGTGAACTTGGACTTTGGTGAAAGTTGGGAAACGGCAAAATATTTATTGATCTGATAATCCGATTATTGTGCAGAATCGGAAGGTTTTGGTTGTCAGATTGAAGAGTTCAGACTTAAAAGCTCCAGAAATGGTTCCTAAATGGACTTTGAGTCACTGTGACTGTAAAGCAGTATCAGTATCTCCTGATGTTAACCCTTTATATACTGTTGAGGGGCCAAATTTGACCCATTTAACAGCTTGTAAAAACGCCCCAAATGTCTTTTATTTTGAAATTTGACGACTTTTCCTCATGTACTGCTGATTTTGAAGAGGTGAGGATTTAACGATCTCAGTCATGGCTCTAGTAGATTTATCTCTTGACGGTGTAGTTATAGTATTTGCAGATGTTGAAGCTGAATCTGGCTTCATTAAACCAACCACTCAACCCTTTACATACGGTTCTGTTTGGGTCCAATTTGACCCATTTTTGACTTGTGACTGATACTGCAACCACCTATTTCTCTCTGTTCATGTCTCTGGAACTATATCACACATTGTTCTTGTAGATTAGCTGCAAAATAATCTGATTATTGTGCAGAATCTGAAATCTGAAGGTTTTGGTTGTCAGATTGAAGAGTTCTGGTTTGATAAATTTGTCTCTTGACGGTGTAATTATGGTATTTGCAGATGTTGAAGCTGAATCTGTCGTCATTATTGAATCCACACCTCTTAACCCTTTACATACGGTTCTATTCTGGTCCATTTTGACCCATTTTTGACTTGTGACCGATGTAAAAGCACCTATTTTTTTTCCTGCAACCGTCTATTTCTCTCTGTTCATGTCTCTGGAACTATTTCACACATTGTTCTTGTAGAAAGTAATCCGATTATTGTGCAGAATCGGTAGGTTTTGTTTGTCAGATTGAGGCATTCTGGTTTGAAAGCTCCAGAAAAGGTTCATAAATAGACTTTGAGTCAATAATATTTTGCAAAACTGAAGAAATGTGTCTGACCTCCAGAGTTTTCAGTCTACAGTCTGGACTCTCTCTGCTGAATCCTGCAGGTTACTCCATCCCAGATCCAGCTCTCTGAGATGGGAGGAGTTGGACTTCAGAGCTGAGACCAGAGAAGCGCAGCTGATCTCTGACAAACTGCAGCTATACGATCATTATTGAATCCAAACCTCTTAACCCTTTACATACGGTTCTGTTCGGGTCCAATCTGACCCGTTTTTTGACTTGTGACTGATGCTGCTTCACTCTGTTCATTTCTATGGAACTACATCACACATTGTTCTTGTAGATTAGCTGCAAAATGATCCGATTATTGTGCAGAATGGAAAGGTTTTGGTTGTCAGATTGAAGAGTTCTGGCTTTGAAAGCTCCAGAAAAGGTTCATAAATAGACCGAGGATTGAACGGTCTCAGTCGTGGCTCTGATAGATGGAGTTACGGTATTTGCAGATGTTGAAGCTGAATCTGTCGTCATTATTGAATCCAAACCTCTTTAACCCTTTACTTACGGTTAAACATAAAAACATGCAATTTGAGATGCTTCCTTCCTCCTTTCCTTCCTTATGTCCTTATTTCCTTCCCTCCTTCCTTCCTTCCTTCCTTCCTTCCTTCCTTCCTTCCTTCCTTCCTTCCTTCCTTCCTTCCTTCCTCCTTTCCTTCCTTCCTCATTTCCTTCCTTCCTTCCTCCCTCCTTTCCTTCCTTCCCTCCTTCCTGCCTTCCTCCTTCTCTCTTTCCTTCCTTCCTCATTTCCTTCCTTACTCCTTACTCCTTTCCTTCCTTCCTTCTTCCTCCCTCCCTTCCTCCCTCCCTCTTTTCCTTCCTTCCTCATTTCCTTCCCTTCCCTCCTTCCTTACTCCTTTCCTTTCCTTCCTTCCCTCCCTCCTTCCTTCCTCCCTTCCTCCCCTCCTTCCTTGCCTGGAGGGCAGCAGGAGGGTTAACTGATCTTAACCAAAGTGCTCTTGTTGCCTAAACAGAAGCACCTGCAGCTCCGGACGTCCTCAGATCTAATATTTACACTGCAAATCAGCCGTGTTTCCTTCAAAACATAACCTGAAAAATCAATTAGTAGCCGGGAAAGGTTACAGCGAGCAGGTAGAAGAGAAAGGAGAGGACTCATATATCTGATTCCTCTGAGCTTTAATATTATAAAACCTTTTAAAAACAAGTTAATATGTTAGTTTGATTAGAGAAGGCTCCAGGAGAGTAGTTCTGTGTATATTACTGCTAACAGAGCTCTGCTAGCTTAATAATGCTAACAGAGCTCTGCTAGCTTAATAATGCTAACAGAGCTCTGCTAGCTTAATAATGCTAACAGAGCTTTGCTAGCTTAATACTGCTAACAGAGCTTTGCTAGCTTAATACTGCTAACAGAGCTCTGCTAGCTTAATACTGCTAACAGAGCTTTGCTAGCTTAATACTGCTAACAGAGGTTTTGCTAGCTTGTTTTGTCACTTTTGAACAAACAGAAACATGAAACGTTGCTCAGCATGAGCCTGAACTTGAACCCAGAGGCATTGGATTGTCAGTCGTAACCTTTAAATGAAGAATCAGCTGATACATTTTACATGAGAGGAAATATTTATTTATTTATTTTTTTGTTAGAAATGAGAATAAATCAACTTCCTGTCATCCTCCCCGGGTCAAATTGTTCTTTCTTCCTTTCTTCCTTCCTTCCTTCCTTCTTTCCTCTGTCCTTCTTTCCTCCCTCCCTCCTTCTCTCTTTCATTCCTCCCCCCTACCTTCCTCCCTTCCTCTTTTCCTTTCTCCCTCCCTCCTAC